>BSYO01000110.1:0-13966 GCA_033239525.1 Nepenthes gracilis
ATGATCTAGCTAATTAGAAACCTCGTCTGTCTAGGACGTAAGTTTCGAAGAGTGAGACTATCAAGACATTCGCAGTAGGCCAAATGCATTTGATGAACAAACAGACTAAGTGGGTTGCTCTGTCGCTTCGTCCGCATCAATAGAAGGAGAGGATCCCGGTCAGTGGGACGGTTAAGGATAATGGCGTAAAGCCCAACGTGGATGACACCACAATGATGAAGTCAGTTTCTCAACCAAACCGAAACTGCGACGGGTCCTCTCGCGGACGTGACGGTCATCCATCCGTCTGTCACCAATGAATATGTCATGCTCACCGACACCTGAGCCCGAAGATTATGAAGAGGCAATGAAAGACGACAAAGAAAGAGGACTAGCCGAAGCCATGAAGGAGGAGATGAGCTCCTTCACGAAAAATCACACCTTGATTTGATAAAACTTCCCCAAGGGGAAGAAGGTTCCTCAAGAACAAATGGCCTATCGCTCAAGCAGGCGAGAATACCAAGAAGCCTAAATACAAGGCACGGTTGGTGGTGAAAGGCTTCAAATAACAAAAGGGGATTGAATTTGATGAGATCTTACCCTATAACAAAACGTCCGTCCGTAGTGCTTGGTTCGCTGCCGCCTGAAGACTCGAGGTTGAACAAATGGATGTCCTGGACAAAGATTCCTCCATGGTGAGCTCGAGGAGGAAATCTACATGGAGCAACCGGGGGGTTCAAAGTTAAGGAAGGAGAAACTTGTCTCGCCGACTAAGAAAGAGTCTCAGACGATTAAAGCAAGCCCTGCAAAGGGTACAAGAAATTTGAGTCAGCTGCAGAGACTACCAGTGGATACCGCGACAACTCAAGACCATTGGGCAATATTTGTACAAAAAAGTTCTCGGATGATGATTTTGTTGTTCTTCTCCTTTACGTAGACGACATACGATCAGGCTTCTGGACGAAATGGGAGATCTTGATAAAGAAGTCAGAAGGAAATGCCTGGACAATCATTCGCCATGAGGACCTCGATCATCTCCAAACGCATTCCGGGGAGCTCTAATCTTACGCGATCGAAAGGCAAGGAAGTTGTGGATGTCACAAGAGAACCCATCTTGAAAAAGTACTCCAACGATTCAACACGGGGAAGCTGCCCTCGTGAGTACACTGGGCTTGCCGAATCACTACAAAATGAGCACTTCGCCAATGCCCGGCCCACGGATGACGAGAGGAAATATATGAAAGGCGTTCCTACTCATCACCGTGGAAGCTCCGATGTATGCTCGTGTACCTGGGACGGAGTATAGCTCATGCCACAGACGCGAATGGCTTCATTCAATCCAAAAAGGAGCACCGGTCTCGTCGTAGCTGGATCATGAGATATATTCGGTACTTCCTGAAGAGGTGCCCGTGTCTTGGAAGGGACAAAACCACACCGTGGGATACTGTGACGCAGACATGGTCGGAGACAGTCATACACGGCAATCTACATCGGGTTACTTGATAAAATTTCATGAAGCGTGATGCGCTTTCTGGCAATCCACATAAAATGTAGCTCTATCCACAATCAAGTCGAACATACTGCGCTGCCTGCAAGGAGATGCCGTGGAGAAGGAGTTCGCTCAGAGTTAGCATCACACAGAGAGATATGTAGACTTGTGATAGCCAGAGCATTCATCTCGTGTAAGAACTCCTCATTTCATTTCGTATCTAAGCACATTGATACCTATATCATCAAAAGTAGATGTCGAGGAAGGACTTTGTCATTAGAAAAGGTTAGCACGGAGGAGAATGGAGCGCATAATGATGATGAAAAATTCCCACCGAAGAAAGAAATCGAGGCATGCCGCAAGATGTCGCAAGCAACAGAAGCACTTCCTCATGGTCGAGAGTAAAGTTTGTTGGAAATCTTCCCATAAAGTTCCGCCAACATTCTGGCTGACCGTTTATTAAGGCAACACAAGCACCCGCCTTTGTCTGGGAAGGGAGTAGGTTGGCCCGGGTCACGAGGTGAACCTCGAAATCCAAAAACAATGCACTCGCATTGCATGCGACGGTCATCGCTAGGCTGGATGCCTGGGGAATCGGGTGGCACCTACTACAAGGAAAGACGTGCTGTTCAACCACAGACCTTTGTATATCTACAGCAGTGTGTGTGTGGGTGGTAAGTGTAGTGTGTGGTGTAAAGAGAGTGTCAGAGAGCAGAGTATATGAGATAAATGTAGGAGTGGAAGTAAGAAGGCCCGACTGGGAGCAAGAGCATTTTCGCCTTACCGTTTGTAATCTCTATCTCATATATAGTGCAATTTTTTCGAATTAACGTCCCGTGGTTTTTTCCTGATTCATAAGCGGTTTTCCACGTAAATATCGGGTTGTCATTACTCGTCTTTCCTTCTCTTCGCGATCCCTTTGTGATTGTGACGGGTATGTCGTCCCATTTTCGGCCAACGAAATGCTGTTTTGTGATAGTTACGAAAAAGATTCAAGAAACGAAGTGCTGTAAAATTAAGAAGCTGTTGATTTATCCCAGGATCTCTTCTTCGAATAATAAGAATTTGCTCAAATTACTACTTGATCTGAAGCCACATTGTCATCATTCAGAAATGCTATTCCCAGAAGGGAGCACAATGAGAGAGCTCAACCGTGAGTGACCCCGAATTGCCAGTCATATTCTGAATCTTATAAATTTATTTATCTTCTAATCAGCTCTTGATGTTTTGTTAACTATTCAAGGTGAACATTTGGGCTCTTTGAAAGCATAAAGACTATGTTGTCCGCGCTAAAGCTTACCACCAAAAGGAGTGAGACTTTAATAGTAATCTTCTAATCATTTGCTTATTCTGTATTGTTTTTCATTGGCTTATCTTCCCACCCTTACCTGAGAAAATAGCAATGGAGCGGTTCTTCAGATGGGAAAGGATGGAAGCACTCGGTTGAGATTCTGTCAGCAATATGTTGTTTCCTTTGTTCAAAATTAAATGGTGTGGTTTCTATTAACTTAATATTTTGAATGCTGAACGTTGAATGATTTGTTTGTGTTTTTGTGTTTTGGACAAAGGCGATTTATTCCCTTCATGTTGTCTAATGCAATTCCTCCGCAGGAATTATTTTTGATATTTATGTTGACTTGGTGCTATTGGCTGAACTCTTCTTGTACAGGGTGAAAGACCTTGTAAAGCGGCATTAGTGATATACTGATTTATCGATCAATAGAAGAATAATATTACTTGCTGTTGGTATGTGCAAATTATGGATTTTTCTAATGATACATGCTTTTGGATTTTCATCGCAGAGACTTCGGGAGAAAGCAGCATTTAGAAACCCCAAAGAATTTTATTTTAAGATGATTAAAACGAAGGCAGTTGATGGAGTTCATAGGCTACGGTAACCTCACACATTCTCTGCTTACGTCCATCCTTATTTTTTCTTCACTTACTTTTTAGATTGACTTGTTGTTTCATTTTGACCGTAGAAGTGAAGCCAACAAATATACCCCTGAAGAACTCATGCAGATGAAGACCTAAGACATGGGATATATGTTACAAAAATTCAAGTGAAAAGAAGGTAAGCAATAAATATTACCTTAATTGCATTTTGGTGGTTTATATATGAATAAAAGTGGATATTTCACTTGTATGTTTCTAATATTTTTGTTGAGTTTCTGCAGAAAATAGAAAGGCTAAAATGCTACATTACATTCTCTGGGGAATCATCCTCCAAACAGACATGTTTACTATGTGCTGAAGACAGGTAGTCACAGTCAATTTGAAGTACCAATTTACTTTACTGAAGACAGGTAGCCTCTGTTTACTGTGGATTCTTCTCTTTCCAGTAGCTAAAAGGATGTTTAACCTAAGTAGAAAAATAAATGAGTGGAGTTTTCATTGCTTTTGGCGATGACACAGAGTGGAAAGAACAATTTGGTGCACCTTGAGGATTGAGAGAGAGAGCTTCCACAGATTGGTCTAGAAGTCTCTCGGAAACATAAGCTGATAATATTTATTGCAAGACACAACTCTGAAGTCTGATGTCCCGCCTAAGAAGAGATTGAAAATATGCATGATTATTTCTCATAATGGCTAACAATCACAAATGCTTTGATTCAATCTTCAGATTTAGGTGTACATGGCTCGTGCATAGAGCATTTGTATAGACAAGAACCATTATTATAGGCCTTATATGGTGAAGAAGCCTATATACCATGTTAGATGACTTAGCTTTTGATTCCTTATCCTTGGAACTGGCTGAAGTTTAGAAGCTTCCTTTTGCAAAGATGAAGTTCGAAGCAGTGAAGAGCTTAGGAAGGCGCAAGTGACTATTAGCTTCAGGATCTCCCTTCTTTGAGAAATTATGAATGTGTGCGTGAAAGCCTCAAAGCATCATAATCCACATCATTGAAACATTCTAATTGCCCGACGCTGCATTCTTCTCATCAGCAGATAGCTCATTTGATCTGAACATTAATCTACTTGTAATCTTATTCGTTTTTGGACATTGTTTTTAATCTTATTATTTTTATTTATTTTTGGGATACATTGTATTTCTATTTGTAATCTTATTCATTAGGAAATAGCTTAGGAAGCTTAATTATGTAAACTATATATTCCCTGATATTTCATTATTTCAGCATGTTGGAATAGAAGTACCACAGCCACCTCAATTGATGCAGGCTTAGTGTGTGCATTTTGCTCAGCTCGAATCAAGCTGTTCTGAGATTCTGTATCACAAAAGATACAAAGACTTCAGGATACATAATCAGGAGGAGAATTCTTGAAGGGAAAACAAATATCATTACCAATTCTCATCACAAGCATCAATATGTTTACTTTGTAGCCAGAAGAGGCCAAGCGGTACTATTTTCCCTTGATTGATTATTTGTAGCTAATTTTATCAGTTGGTATAAAATTTCAGTATTTCAATTTAATTGATTATCTTTATTCCCCCTTGATATATTATTCTCTACTAGGGGTGACAATGGGAGTATCGAGCAGTACCAAGCCAGCAAAAGGCACCAGATCCTTTTGGAAGGAAGGACGTGTGTTAATCAGGCAAGATGCAACAGCATTGCATGACTTTATTGATTATTTGTATTTAGTTTAATGAGAATGACTTTATACGGGTGTTAATAAATCAGAGCGGAAAATTTTACTGATTACGATCCAAAGGTGTAATGATGGGTTTGCAAACGTGTTATTGATGCTAATTTATGAAATTTCAGATTTCTATTATTCTTGCTTATTTATGTGGACTATTATAATATTTTTTATTTTTATCCAATTTAATAAATTTATTAAAATCTTTGTAGATTATTATGGGAATGATTTTAGATTCAATTTAACTAATAATTACATTGACCCAATTAATTTTAATTAGAGATCATTATATAAATATTATTTTATTAATTAAATAATATATTAGTAAATCAAAGCATATTTTCATGAAACTTGCTAAACCCATTTATGAATTTAATTAGCTACGCTGTGTCATTTTTAAAACTTTTCACTTTTTTTTAACAGATAAATTTTACCTCTTAATTATCTCTACAAATATTTAAAATTTAGAGGATTAATATTTTTGCCTCTTTTTCATATTTTTTAAACTTTTACTCAATTAAAAATATTATTTATATAAATATACTTAAATATATAGTATACATAGTTTTGAAGGCATATTTTTCTTATGATACTTTGATAAATAAGACAACACACATTATCGAGTATTAATAATAATTCAAAATTAACCACATCCGAACCGCCTGCCATAGCAAAACGACAATCAACCGTTGATGGATCGCTATTCGAGGCCGTCACCATGCCAGGATCCCTCATATGCCCAAAGTAGAAATCTGAGTCCGCACAAGCTAATAAGACGCCGAGCTGCAGGAACACCATTTACAAAGTGCAGGAGAGCATGTAGAGAAGCCACACCTAGCTAATCCACCAGCAACAATAAAACAACACCATAATAATAATAATTTTTTTCGGGGAAAGAGAGTAAGCCAAAAGTGTCTGGGAGAAGCACACCGAATGGTCCAAAATAATTTTTTTTTTTTTGTGAATAAGAAAACCCAGGAATAACGAATACACACCGGATGGTCAAGACCTTTTATTTTTTTTTAGAAATAAAGAGAATAAAGAGTAGAGAACCCAAAGAAAACCGAGAAACTTCATCACAAATTTAATCTAATCGAGAAATATGTCAATATAGATCTTTAGAGTTCGAAAAGGTCATATGTAAAGCGGATCGAGAAACGTCTCACCGTATATAAACTCCAACTAATAATAATAATACGATATCAAACACACGTGAAATATATTTTTTAAATTAGTATGAAAATCAATATGAAAATAAGAGTGTAATAGGCCAAATTAGTATGAAAATCAAGTAATTTGCTTTAACCCCATGCCCACCAAAGATCCACTCCCCACCAACCACGACACTCACCACCGGCCATTGCCAATGACCACCATCCGTAGAAAGCAACATTCGGCACAAATGCAAATGGACAAAATATTTCCTAACTGATTTCCATCTCCAATTCCACTCACCGCTTAACCATGGTCCCAAATCCCATCTCCATTAAACTTTACAATTTTTCTTTCTCAATCGTTGTAATGGTAAAAAACTTATTAATGGCACAAATGTTGACAATATTTCTTTCTGGCCAAATTTTTAGAAGGAAAAAAATCAAAATGAGATATGCAGAGAGAGGCGATATGACGAAAGCGGCTCGAGAAAGTAAGAGAGGTATAACGGCTAATTTCGCTATGACAGCGATACAAGATCGCCAAGTCACCCATTTAAACCCGCATTGGGCTAGAGCAAGAGGTATCAATTAGCGAGATAGAGATAGAGAGAGAGAGAGAATACGGTGAGGGCTTGAGAAAGTGAGTAAAAATTGCACTACAAGATGAAGCATGGCCAGCCGAGAGAGCTGGACTCGAGGATTATGGTTTTCTGCTTTTCGAATAAATGAGAAAGTGGGGAAGGGGAAGACGAACTGGGTATTTTTTTAAAATTTTCAGTCTGAACAGCTGTGATTCCACGCTGGCTCTCAAATCGACGCCCAGAGGCATTTCTTATTTTTTATATCGAAGATAAATCCCGACCGTCCATATGTCAAAGATCTGACGGGCCAGATCATGTCAAAATCTGAGCCATCGGATCTTCACATTAAAACCGACGGCCCAGATATGCTGTTTTCAACGTTACGCTGTTTCGCTAGGCGAAGCATCGTCTCCCGTTCCTGCTCCATATACACCTTACTTCACCGAATTACTGTCACTTTATATAGGAAAGCAACTGATAATCCAAACTTGTGGAATAATTACAATTAGAATGATCCAAATCATTTTGATTATCCGAATCAAAGTCAATAGCCCCCAACAGAGCATTGCGTTCTGTTTTTCCCTCTCCTCTCGGTTCTCACAGAAAGCAATGAAATCCTAACTTACTATTATAATATGTAAAACAGGAATTTTGTGACATAAATCCACTAATTATCACACCCATTTAAACGTGAAGCCTCAGAAATTCGGTTTTTTCACTGTCGAGAGTCGATGCTATGTTTTTCCCCAATTTTTCATATCACGAAAATGCGACCCGATTGTTTCGATTCATGGCATAAAAGCACGGATTTTAGAACAGAAATAGTACGATTATCATCTACAAGAAAAAATACGAATAATATAGGAGAATTGAAGAATTTGCTTCCTGAGTTTGTTCTTTTTTTCGGCGACGATGGCAATAGCGACGGGATTTCTTCAGTTCCATCTGCAATCCTATTGTTCTTTCTACTGTATATCTTATATAATGGGAAAGAGATCGATTCTAGGTTTTGTTGTTTCTATACTTGCACCGGCCGATTCTTCCTCCTTTCACCGGCCACAATCCCAGCCTTTTCTTTCTCTTCTTTTAGTATTAGTATTAGTACTAGTGTTATTATTATTTTTTATTTTTATTTTTTTGTATGTTATCCAATAAATTTTATAAGATTATTTATTAGTATTGTCAAGAATATTTTGGTCTTCTGATAAGTAGTTAAGTCTAAAATTATAAGCCCAAGTACTAGCTTTGAAGCCCATTAAGCCCATTAGGTCTAAAATAATTATTACAAAATTTATATTAATAAAATATTTAATATAAAAACATGTAAAATATTATAATCTAAGGCCTAAACTACAATAAGGTGATGTTATTCAGTCTAAAGAATGTGGGACCTACTTACTAGTTACTTGTCAACAATATATTTTCTGGCAAAATCGACAATAACATAAAGGTATACGTCAATAATATATTAATAAAAAGCACAATACGTTAGAACCATAGCTATGACCTTACCAATGCATTCTAGACACCAAAGGATAATAACATTAAATTTAACTCGATCAAGTGCGTATTCAAAGCATTCAGTTTAAAATCTTTCTTGGATTTCATCTCGGCATCACGTAGAAGCCAGAAAAAATTGATACAATACTTACAGGTGCCTCAAGACAATATAAGATATCTAGAGGCTTACTAGTAAGATCGATTTCGTGTAGATATATAGTGAAATTTGTAGAGAAATATCTGCATTTCTTTCAAGCCCTAAGGAGTTCAATGAATGGGAGCCTAGGATGATGAAGAGATGCCAATAGACTTTGAAGAACTACAACGCTATCCTTCAAGTTGCTCACTATTGTTCTCTAGGTCAATTAATAGGAGAAGACCGATACTCAAGCAATTGTAAGATGTAAATTCTCAACTTGGCATTGGTAAGGAGGACAAATGGAGCCAAAATCCATTATACTAAGTATATAATCGAATCCTCGAGATTGATACTTGGTCATGGAAAAGCTGCTAGCATGTATACTCCACAAGAAGTAGAAACCATATTCTCGCTGCATAAGATTATAGGAAAACAACCAACCGGCAGAGGAAGATATTGCAGAAACCAAAGATCTCAAACAAACCGAGCAAAATAGGCAATCGAAAGCAAAGAGTTCGATATCAAAGTCCAACCTAGGCCCATAATTAAAAGCATAACCCTAACAAACTTCATCATCAAATATATGACCCTCGCCATGAATAGTTTGAAGTACGCCAATGCCCTAGATCAATTGGCCAAAGTGGACCTTGTTTATCGTCAAAGCATCAACAATACAGAAGAGGAGTAAGAGTTTTCCTCATTCCCCCAAGGAGGAGGAATGGTCATACTCCATCCACTTTGTCTTTCCACTTCAAATAATATCAAAGAATACGAGCCTCTCTAATCCTCTATTTAAATATCGCATGTGAATGTTCGCCATGACACCTCATTATTTATAGTGACTCAAAGCTTGTAATTAACCAAATACGATGAAGTTTCAAGGTTCCACCCACACCTGCAAAGTATCAAAGAAGGACAAGGCACATCTCGAGCTACCCGAGCAATAGTAGATCATCCACATACTTTGAAAGTAAACAAGAAGGCTGATGCACTATTAAAGATAGCCACAACCCCCCATGTTGATTATGGACACAAGAAAATTAAGACCTCTGAGTTTCTCATCATCACTGAGTTAGGCCAAGTCCTACAAATAACTAATGAGGAGTATTGGACGGCACTTTACCGGGAGTACCTCTCCATTAGGAAAGAACCCAATCGCACGAGGAGGCAAAGAAGCTCCAATAAACCATCGCGTGGTATACCCTAGCCGATGGGTTGTTTTATAGAAGGGGTTAATTTGTGCTGCTCAAGAAATGTTTATTTCCAAAAGAAGCAAATTATGTCCTTTAAGATGTACACCGTAAGGCATGCAAGAAAATAGCATAGGAAAAATTTGGCCTCAAAATCTTATGCTAAGAGTATTATTAGTCTATCATGAAGTTCAACACCCAAGTGCTCAATAGGGGAGTGCAACTTACAGAATCCATGGGAACATCCCACTACCTGCAATGAATCTCCCCACCACAAAGCCCTCAAGTTGTCCACGGGGGTTTGAAATATTAGGTCATTTCTATCAACTTAGGCCAGAGAAGTTCATAATCATAAAAATTACATATTTTACTAAGTGGGTAAAATCCATATCGCTATTAAGATGACATGTGAGAATCGTGGTGAAAGTTATCGGGCAAAATATAGTATACCAATTTGACTTCCTAGAAACTGTAATCACTGATAACAAAACTCAATTTTTAGGGATAAGGATTGCTCAACATTGTGAGAGGATAGAAATGCAACTTGCTTACACCTTAGGTGATCTTACCCGTATACCAATAGCCAGATAAAAGTCACCAACGAGATGATCCCCACTCAAGTTGCAAACGAGACTCTGAGCAATTAGGCTTGGGTGAACAAGTTGCCCAATGTCTTATTTGCCTACAAAATGACATTGGAGGTCGGCTACTTGAGAAGCTCCTGTGGAGGCAATCTTCTTAATAGAAATAGAATTCCTACCAAGGTATCCAAACTTTGAGCACTACCATTGAGGAGGCCATACGACAACACAAAGACCTATTTCAGGAAGCTCAAGATGCTACCAGCCTCCTGACTAGGGCACATAAAGAGTAATCTGGTACCATATTGGTAAAGGTAAAGCTTTGACCCTCCAAATAGAGATCCAATCCTACGGCTAAATGTGTATACCAAAAAAAAGGTGGGGCAGAATAAGATAATCTTAATATAAAAAAGATATTTATAATGTAGTAGCTATTAGAGACAGTACCTACAAGTTGAGAATCCAATCCATCAAAATATTACTGAGAGCCTAAAACTCAATTTACTTGAAGAAATACTTCTAATTAAAAGAAAAGTCAACGCCAAGCATAAAGTACATCCCTCAAACAACTAAGCAATAGGCATTTATAATAAGGAATCATATATTTGTATCATACCATTGTTAAAAAAAACAATGGCAAGATAAAACATGAACTCCGAGTAATCATCTTGCATCACAATATGTTGTGCAATCACACAACATAACAAACTAGAATATTGCCATAATCCATTAGGTTGCTGACCTTTCCAAACTATTTACAAGCACATATTTATATAGATATAAAGAAGCCATCATTTTCTTAATCACCAATATGGCAACAAATAACTTGGATAACCTCTAGTCGTAGGCCCAATGACCTCCATAAATATGTTAAATGAATCGCACGCCATGACACCTCACAATTCATAATGAATAGGTATTTAGTTATTTATATTATAGCTCAATACTTAGGATTGTGTTAGGCCGTAGGATAGGCTGCCTATGAATTTGTTGGCCCGTGAGCAATCAAAGGCGTCAGCGAAGCATGTATCGGATGCTCTTTTTTATATTTAACGGTCATGTGACTATCCAATGGTCACATAATAAATGAAAAAGGAGCAGGGAAAAACCCCACACACAAATTTTAAAAAAAATTATATATACCCCATCCCCCACACCTTCATACACTCAACACTCTCCCTATACTCTCTCTCTACTCTCCACACATTACTATCTTACATTACAATAAGTGAAATTAGTTTGATATTTATCAATATATTTATATTATTTTTATTAATTTTTATCTATAATTTATATTCTAATATTGTTACTTTAAAAGTAAATTATTAATCATAAAAATATAATTTTTAAAGTTTCGATAGTAAATGAATATGAAAAAATTATTCCAATATTCTTATAAAAGTTACATCACATATGGACACTAATAGTAGTTTTGAAATTTCATAATGACAATCTACCCCATGTATCATTAATACTTCTTCTTTTAATTTTGACAACCTCATAGAAACATTTTAAAAGTATATGACAATTTTTTTTAAATTAAATTAGTTAACAATAATAAATTGATCGTTTACAAAAAATATATAAAAAAGAATTATACTTATAAAATTTTAAGGGTATTGAATACTTGAAAAGACACATAAAAAATATAAAAGATAATAATTATTATTAACTCAATTTGAACTAATATTTTCTAGTGGATTAGAAATTTTTTAGTATAATTAGATACTAAATCAGGTGGAACTGACAATATATATAATTCAGTCGGACAGTCCTTTTTTTAAAAAAAAAAAATTACAATTTCAAAAAGTATGAGTAAAAAGCTATTCATCTTTTCTAACAAATTAAATAAAAATTAATTTCTTAATTAATAACATAAAATTTAATATTTCTTTAACTTACAATATATAGTTATTATATAATAATTTATCTTATATTTATATTACAACATATTAAATTTTAGAAAATTAAAAATTACAAAGAAGAATTATTGTTTTAAAATTTTTAATACCCACATATTAGTTCCACAATTTTGAAAATAATTAATGCGATGATAAATAAATTTAAAATATTCAATAAGAGGTTTTTTGTCTATTATTTTTTATAATACTTTAAATAATAATTTTACTATTTTTTATTTAAATTATAATTTTTTTAATTTTAAATGGTGAATTATTTCATATATGATATACATATTATATTTTTAACCTTTGTGTTAAGAATATTTTTATATTGATTTTTTATATGAAAAATAAAAAAATATTATTCTATTTATTAAAGTATCTTTTTGTCAGAGTAATAGTTTATAATATTATACAAACAAAAGAAATTAAGTTATAAGAAGGTGATCGATTGCCAAATAAAATAAAATTTGATGTACTAGATATTGAAGGTTGCATATCCTTATCATTCTATTTTAATCATTTTTTATAATAAAAATATTTCAACGATCAAGTCGATTATAGATATTGATTTGATGATGATTAAAACAATTGAATATTTTTTTAAAAAATATTTTATTTCATTACTAATAAACTTATAGATATTAATTATATCATTTAGAATCTAATGTTTAGCTAATTATTGTCATTTACTAATATAAGTGTATTTTTTCAAAAAGATTATAATTTTTGTTATGTAACACCGACGATAGAAGTAAATATATTATATAAAATTTTAATAAATAATTTAAAGTAAATATTAAAATTAGTAAAAAAAATAATATATTGATTAATATTATATATAATTATATTTTTTTGAAAGATTTTTAAAATCCTTTAATATTAGCCTGCTTCGCTTAAAATATTAAGCCCATGTGAATTTTTGCAAAGTTATATGTATTTTGAAAAATTTTATACTAATATGAGGATGAGCGATAACAAATAAGAAATAAAAACCCATATCTATTAGTTCTATAGATAATGTATAGTTTGTGTATACGATAATTAGCATCGAAACCGTCCAATCCAACAAAAGAATCAAATAGTAATACTAGGTAGCCGATTAGATTTGTTGTTTTTGATATAAGCTCAATATTTAATACAATCAGTTAGTAAAAATACAATATCGACTAAATTTTTTTATTACTTACAGTTGGATCACGTTTCTAATATCACAAGTAGTAGTTTAGAGTTTTAAATTTTAGATTGGCAGAAGGTCTGTAAGTATATACTTTTTTTTTATATCAATAGTATAGGACTTTTTAGTTTCACTGACAAGCATGATGTTATCTAAGTCAACTTTTAGTATTAGAATTTGAATAGTTGACAAAAAGATAAGCAGGATGATAGTGACAAATATATAGATTTATATCATTTTTAAAGATTAGTTAGATATAAAAGACCATATTAAAAGTCTAACCATTTTGAATTCTAATAATGATAGTGAATTTAGAAGTAGCGAATAGTAAAATATAAATGGAACATAAAAATAAGTTATTATTAGATATATCTTTTTTTTTACTTTTATAAATTATAATATTAAAAATATTTGATAAAATAAATAAAACATAACATATTTTTTATAATAATATATAATTTTTTTATATTTTTTATATTAGCACTGTATTTAACACAGCACGATCCATAAGCACGCTCAACCCAATGAGTCTTGTGTTGTGCTAGGTTGAGACATGTTTCTCTTGTTATGCCAAGCACAACCAATGATATAAATGTGTCATACTAATACAACATGTTTATCAGTCAGTGGCCTAAATAAATTGATCGTACTAGGTCGGTACAATCCATTAAA
>BSYO01000111.1:0-13891 GCA_033239525.1 Nepenthes gracilis
TATATATAAATCAATGGCTTACTAAAAAATATCTCAATAGTCAATGAAATATATCATACATGTTAAAATTACTATACATAAAAGGCTAATAAATTGTTAAAATTCTTTTGTTTTAGAATCTATTATATATTTAAATGTGAGAATTTAATCTACATAATTTGAATGAATATGATTATAAAATTGGCCAACATATCATTACTGCTAATCTTTTAAGTTATCATGATAAAATTTTTATTATTGGGAGTACAATAAAAGATTTAAAAAATTAAAATGACCCTAGTTGAAGATAAGACTACCCATGACTAAGTAACAAAACCAACTGATATTAAAATACTTAGGTCTTAATACTTTGGCCTTGAGCTGCTAACTGACATCATTAATGGGTGCATCTGACAAGGGCAAGAAATTAATTTGAGCTGCTACATTATTAACTTTAATATTCATACAAGTCCACTCTTTAGTTATTAATATGGTGCTAACATCTAGTTGTGGTAGTTGTACTTAGGCATGTTGGCCCTTTCCAATGCCAAGTCAACCTATCTATGCCATCGATATACTGAAAAACTTAGGCATTTTTTTCCATTTTTTTTTGGGGGTCTATGTTAGCTATTTTGCTTGTGATTTTCAATGTTCCAAATTTTATTAACGATTGCTAATTGAATGATTGGTGAATTTCATGTTATATGCATTTAAGTAATAGATATATTATATATCCCATATCTATCTATATATCTAGTTTATAAGACTAATAATCAGTAAAAAAATTGATATATGAATTGAAAATGTATCAAGTACAAATCTATAAAAATTAAATAACAAGTGTGTAATTATTATCCCTTTGTCTAAAATTTTTGTAATTATATATATATATCCCATATTTGTATAGTATTCTCATTGTATTATTTTTTTCAATAAATAACAATGATTTAATAAATAGAAAGGGAGTAAAATATAAATTATAGCCAGAGCCCAAAACAATCTCAAAAAAAATTCCACAAAGAGCCTACATGTTCGTATTATGTTTTCTAATTTATATGCCCCATATTTGCATAGTATTCTCATTGTATTATTTTTCCAAATAAAGTGCATGGTGATAAGCAACGGAGAAAACTGTAACGAGATTATAATGTTGATGATAACCGAGGAAATAGTCTTCACCATAGAGGCCGAGGTTGAGGGGGAGATCTATCTATAGAAATAATTCTGCTTCTAACCCTTCAAATATGGTAAAAATTATTAGGATCCGGACTACTTAGTAGAATTATTGGAAAATAATCAACAATTCACTATAAGTATACAACAATTATCAATAACAAAATAAGACGTAATTTTTACGTAAAAAATCCTCTTAAAAATAAAAAAAATTACGGAATTATACGTCTGAAATATTTTCACAATACAATCAATTTGATTACAGAAACCATATAAATATAAGAATTAGATATTTTGTAATAACGGTTATATAAATTTTACAAATATAAAGACTGGATACCATATAATAACATATAATATTTCGGATTTCATTTGAATTATTAAATATTAATTGTAATTTTTGGTAAATTAAATGTGATAAAAAATTAATTAAATATTAAAAAATTTTGGAAGATATTCGAATTAGTTGGGCTAGCGCCTGAGGGGCGCCCGTGCTATCGCCCAAATGTCGGTTTAGATTTTAGAATAAAAGAGAATAAAAATATAAAAAATAAAAATTATATAAAAATATATATATATTAAAAATGAAAGAAACACAAAAAGGAAAAAAAAAGGAAAAAGAAATGGAAAAATAGAGATAAGATTGGGAAGAGAGGGTCTCGAAGCAGAGAAGGAGTAAATAAGAAGGGAGAAAGGAGAAGAGGGAAAGGGCCAGCGCAGGAGGTGCAGCCGACCGCCAGCCAGAGATTCAGCGCGAGTAAGGCCAGCGAGGTGCGATAAGGAGTCGACAGGTTGAGTGTCGGCAGCGACGTGTGGCAGAGAAAGCCGCCCAGTGAAGAGAGAGAGAATGACCATGAAGTCACGTGAGGAGAGCAACAGCGGCAGCGCAGCGACTCCAGCACCGACAACGGCCATGCAAGGCTGTGGCGATTGCAGGAGGCGGCAGCGCGGTGGTGCAGTGCACTGATGGAGGGCCGCGCACGGAAGAGAAGGCACGACAGAAGAGAGAATTGCCTGATTCGAGTGCTTCAGAACATCTTTTCTTCGTATCTACAAAATATGAGGTCAATGCAAATATCTATAACCCCTATTCTTACTCTAATTTAATTTCTGATATATTTTAGATACTGTTTAAAATTTTTACTAACATGTATGTACTTTTAAATATCTGATTTATTTATTCTGGATATACATGTATAGTTCATTAGATGTTTTAGGGGGTTTTGGCACTGACTTTATGATTTTGGAGGATTTAATATTTTCTAACAGTCCAAAAAATTTATAGTATATTGTATATTTTTATGTCAGTATATTTGTATAAAAATGAGTATGAAACTTTATATAGATCGTGCAATCACATGCATATATTGGGTCGTAGTCTTTACATTTAGATTTGGACTACTGGATATTCTAGTCAACTCCCGACAGGGAGATTTATTTGAAAATTTCTTTCCGTCGATAGGAAAGGTTTGGAGTAGTGACCCTTCCTATTTGGATAATTTGACTTAATCTTATAATATATTCGGGTATCCTAATATATCTGACAAATTTGAGAATCGTACCAAAAGTCACGGGTGACAAATAATAGTAAGCAATCTTATCCATATGTACAAACTATATGGGTGGCCATGCATGCTGGCCTAATTTACATTTGATTTTACTTAAAGTTATCGGAATTATATGTAACTATTTCTCAATCTAATCTTTAAATATTCAAAACTCAAATTTGATGTTTGATTTATATATCTATATTGATTTATAGTGGACTATGATTTGAATTTGGATTTTAGATTTGGATTCAAAATTTGTCGATTTTGCCCTCAACTGAGTCTTGGTATGTCTCGTACTAATGATTTTAATTATATATTTTGATCCGGACATTTAGAATATCTGTCGCAATACTATTTTGACTTTTGTATATGCTATTGGATCATCATGCTATCAGATTCTATCCTAAATCACAAACTGATCAGGCCTTGGATTTAGATTAGGACTAGAACTTGGACTTGGATTTGGACTTAGATTGGACTTGAAATCAGCTATTTGCTAATTGAGATCGGTCCGAATAACTTCTATTTTGTTTATATATATATATATATATATATATGCCCCGATGAGAACTGTTTTCTAATTTGGATTTTTATTTTGGATTTTGATATTTGAATTGAGTATGAAATTATCATTGGATTTTGGATTTTAAATTTTAGATTTCTATTGGATTTATTTTATCAGCGATTTGAATTTATTTTATCATTTGAACAGATTTTATCAATTTAATCTTCTCTATGATTTATTGGACTTATTTTATTTAAATATAATACTTACCAAGTATTAAGCTCACTTTTCTATTTTATCCCTTCAGAGTAAAAGATTTGGATGTATTATAAAAGTATGGTTGTGATCTGTCAGCTATTCGTCTGATTTAGTGAGTTTTATTTCTATTATAGTTTAAATTATATTTATGTAATTAGATTATGGAATTGGCCTGATATAAATCTATGGTTATATTTAGAAAATAATTCAAATATTACGTTATATTTGATTATAATTTTTGCTTAAATTGTTACCTCCTTCACGATAATTGTAGAGTAGGTCGTATTTATTTTTTTCGAACGATTGTCCAATAAGGTCCTGTATGGATTTAATTTTATTGAATTGTATATTTTAGTTTATCACACCCGAATTTTTGAGACTTAGTATTATTTGTCTAAAATGATTTAAAATTTTAAATTTTAAAAATTATAATTAATTATTTAAATTGATCTACTTCGTCCGAGTTCATGATAGAAGTGGTATCAGAGATAAGTCGTAAGGAGAGGTGTTTTGAATCATTTTGGATAAATAATGAACTGAACTTTTGGACAGGATAAGTATTGTCTTTAATAGATGGTAGAAATTTTTAGTTGTTGAGGTTTGGTTTTAAATCGGAAGGGCAAACTGTGGAGGTTTGACTTTAGATCGAAAGGATGATCACCTGATCATAATGAGTCGCGCAAGTAACATAATGTATAACTTGATATAACGGTTGAATTAAAATTTTATTGAGTTTCTGCATATATAGGAAGATTTTATTGGGATTTACAATTTTGGAAGAGAAGTAGCGGCATTGAGTAGTGTCGGTCCGAAATCTCGTGAGATAGAAGGAGATTTTGACCGACAGAAGGGTAGGTGATAAAGTTAGTCGATTCAAAATTTTGCAGAATAGAAGGAGATTTTTGGCCCACAAGAAGGTAAGCGGTGGAAGTGGAGATGAATAAAGGCTCGTCAATATTAGATGTCGCAGATAAAGATGAGGAAGCTAAAATCAAGTCAATTCATTTCACTTCGCAAGAGAAGCTGTGAAGTTTTTGTTGACAACTTCTGCCAGAAGATAGGATAATAATGTGCAGGTCTGATTTTATTGGCAGCGAAGATACTGATCGTATTGAGATTTGAAGCTACGGCTTGGCCGAAAGGAAGACTCAAGGATTGCCCATTTTCACTCATCGTTGCGATCGAATGGTTAGTCACCTCCGAATTTATTCATCATTGAAAAATTAGTGGACAAAGAGCTCGAGATTCGGCCTCTTAGGCAATGCCCAGAAAGAGGTTGAAGAATTTAAAAGATTTGTTAAAATATGATAATACCTTTGAATTTAAGATTCAATTTTGAAATAATTGGTGCCATTCCAACTCTGGATTATTACGAGAAGCTGGATCAGGCCTTATTGATCGAGTAGGAATAGTTTCATGAGAAGTCATTCAAGAAGAAATTAAAATATTAGAGTTAAAACTCGAAAGACGAACTTACTTATCTTTCATAGGACAAGTTAAAGGAAGTTAGATGAAACCAAGTTTTCTTCCTCAAAGTTCAAGATTGTAAGGTCAGCCTGCACGTTTAGCGGGAATGTGTACATGAAATGAGTTTGCTTTATCAGAAATGAAGTCTGCTTCAAATTGTGACCAAATATGCCATTTATCAAGAGATTGTTCGAATTCCATGTGTCCGGATTCCAGACGTCCAGATTAGAGTCAAACGGTTTTAGCAGAGTAATTTGCATATACAGTCTGTGAAGTTAGAGTCGAATCATCCGTTGTGGAAGATTGTTTTGTTAAGACCGTTCCATTCTGTGTTTTGAAATTCGAGTCTTCAGAGTCCCAAGGAAGAATTATTAAGAAGGCTTAAAGGTTTATTTTCGGCGTTGCAAGCGAGTCATCTGTTGAGAGATGGGTGCAGAGTTCATCTGGCATATATTGTCACATTTGGGATTTGTTCTGTGACCATTGAAGACATTGTGATCATCTACGAGCTTGTAAATGTTTTTCAGAGGATTCAACTGGATTGCTCCGGGATTAAGAGATCAAATTTATTTTCGATGATGTACTTGGATCTGTATCTATTTTGAAGATTTCGTATGGTGTAATCTTGTCCGAACTAAAGAAATTGAAATAGCAATTGCAGAATCTGTTGAAAAAGTTTTGTTCGGCCAAATGTGTTATCGTGGAGTACTTTAATATTTTCTGGAGAATAAAGTTGAATTGATGGATCTATACTTGAATTATTTTGGAATTAGATATGTATCAACTCTTAAAAATCGAGAATTTGTTGGATCCATTTGAAAAAATTTATATTTTCTCTAATATTGAGTTTGCTCAAAGCATCATTAATTGAAGATTTAGTGGGAGGATGCGTACAGGACAGCTTTCAGGTCAATGTGTAGCTGTTACAAAGTTTTGATGGCCTTTTTAGTTTGTCAAATATTTTGACGTCTTTTATAGATATTATTGATTGAAATTTTGACCGTGTTTGGGTTAGTTATAATGGCCTTATCAATGATATTCTAATTTAATTGAAGAATTTTAAGGAGTGTAAATTATGGTAAGAGAATATATCATTTTGGGTCATATATTTGTTAATGTGATATTTGACAATCCAAAGAAGATAAAAGCAGTGGTGGATTTGAAAAGACCGGATAAAGTCGCAGGAGTGCAAAGTTTCTTGAATTTGGTTGGTTATGATAAGAGTTTTGTTGAATGTTTCTCGAGAATTGCAGTGCCATTGGCATTTTTAAAATAGAGGTAATCGGTAATTAATTAAAGTGATACTTGTCAAGAAAGTTTTGGTAATTGAAAAATAGTGTCATCGGTGTCAATTTTTGTCGATCCCTGATGGACCAGAAAGATTGTAGCACTCAGTGACATTTCTAAGAAAATTCCAAATATGTTTGGATTTTGTATATCGGGTATCCTATCTAAGAAATGTTCGGGATCAATCTAAAAGTTTTTCTATGAAGGTGCAACGACGAAGATGCCAATAGGAAGATTTGGGCCAAAAAGATTTCTCTCTTTTCTCTCAGGATTGGATTTTGAACGAAACTTCTATTTGAGGGTGAAGTTTTTATGAAGATCAATGATAAGGTCCTTTGGACGAGCCATCTTGAAATTGGAACCGATCAAGTAGGTAATCTTGAACATTCTGTAAAGTGCTTTTCATTGCACGTTCTAGAGAAAGTATGCAATTGAGGATTCTCTCATTAGAGTTCAGCTGATTGGATAGAGATTCGGGAACAAATGAGGTCATCAGCAATTATGGTTGAATTAGAGTGATCAAATTTTGATGGGAACATCGAAGACTCACCACCTATTGGAGTGGAGAGAGTTTGATGGCAATTTGATTTCGAGTCAAAGCCGATAGGCAAAATATGAAGTACAAGATCACAGCTCATGTGGCATGATTTATCTTATGGCTAAAGGAAGAAGTTGAGAAGAAGAAACCTTCGAGATTTTGTTTCGAATCTGCCTCAAACAGTAAAGAATTTGGTGGCCTTTTGGACGAGATTGAACTAGTAGATGATGGATGAGCTGATAAAGTCAGCTTATCGCTTGTTTATTAGGAAAGTTATTCCTGAGATTGGTCATTGGTATATTATCGAGGCTTTGGATTTGATTTGAGAATGATAATCGATTAGAGTAGCACAGTATAAGCCAGAAAATTCATGGCTATTGATCATAAGATTTCATTGGAGGCCTGAAGTAGGAGACCAATTTTGTAAACTGATTAGAAGCTTGAGAATAGTGATCAAATGTTTCTGGAAGTATATTGAAGAGAAGAATCTAAATTTTGAAATCGAATGGTAGCCTGAATTGGAGGTTCATTAGGATACTTAACATCTTTAATAGATTAGAGAAGTAGCATTCAAGTTGGTTTTATTTCTAAATTTGGTGAATGGATACGATATATTTTATATAGATGATCATTCGCATGTGATTCGGTTGAAGTCGTTTTTGATCGATGGGAAGTGTTTTAGGTCAAAACTGTGATCTCGATTTTTGGGTTAGGAAGGATCTGGTGTAAAAAATAAGATGTTTCCATCGACCATTATACTTTTGAGAAATCTTTCAGTTGAAATGTAAAGATATCTTAAGGATAAGTTCAAGAGAATATCCCTACTTGATGAGGATTAGATTTAGAGAAATCATTCGATCGAGAAAATATTCTGAAAAGATCAAATATGAAGTTGGGAAGTATGTTCTCATTATATGATTATTGAGGTTAAAATCGAAATACGTAAATTTTGAAACCGAAATTTTTGTAAGAATGGGAAAATGTAATATTCCGGATTCCATTTAGATTATTAAATAGTAATCAGTAAATTGGGTGTGGCAAAAAATTAATTAGATATTGAGAAATTTTGAAAAATATTTGAATTAGTCGGGCTAGCGCTCAAGGTATGTTCGTGCTATTACCCGAATGTCAATTTGGATTTTAGAATAAAAGAAAATAAAAATATAGAAAATAATAATAATAATAATAATAATAATAATAATATATTAAAAATGAAAGAAAAACAAAAGGAAAAAAAGGAAAAAGAAATGGGAAAACATGGATAAGATCGGGGAGAGGGGGTTTCGAAGCAAGGAAAGAGGAAAGAAGAGGGGAGAAAGGAAAAGAGGGAGAGGGCCGGCATGGGAGGCGCGGTCAACCGTTGATCGGAGATTCGGTGCTGATAATGCTAACGAGGTGTGATGAGGAGTTGATAGGTTGAGTGTCGGCGGGCGGCGTGTGGCAAGGGAAGTCGCCAAGCGAAGAGAGAGAGAGAGAACAACAAAGAAGACGCGCGAGGGGAGCAACAGCAGCAGCGCAGCAACGCCAGCGCCGGTAGGGTGATGCCAACGATGGCCACGTAAGGCAGTGGCAGTTGCGGGAGGCTGCGGCGCATTGGTGGAGCATGCCGGCAAAGGGCCGCACACGAAGGGGAGAGAAGGTGCGGCAGAATAGAGAATCGTCTGATTTGGATATTTCGGGATATTCTTTCTTTAGATCTGCAAAGTATAAAATTAAGGTAAGTATTTGTAACCCATACTCTTAGTCTGATTTAATTTTTAATATATTTGTAACCCATACTATTGAAAATTTTTACTAATATTTATGTATTTTTACATTGCAGTTTATTTATTCTTCACACGCATGTATAGTTTATTGGATGTTTTAGGGGTTTTTGGCATGAGACTTTATAATTTTGGAAGGTTTAATATTTTCTAGAAGCCCAAAAAATTTATAATATATTGTATATTTTTATATCAATATATTTATATGAAAATGGGTATGAAATTTTGTATAGATAGTACAGTCATATGCACGTGTCGGGTTGTGGTCACGACATTTAGATTTAGACTATTGGATATTCTGGCCAACTTCCGATAGGGAGATTTATTTAAAAATTTCTTTTTATAGGCAAGAAATATTTAGAGTAGCATCCCTTCCCATTTGGATAATTTGACTTGATCTTATAATATATTCGAACGTCCTGATATATCTGATAAGTTTGAGAATTGTACCAAAAATCGCAGGTGGTAAATAATAGTGAGCAATCTTATCCATGGATACAGAGTATATAGATGGCCATACATGTTAGCATAATTTACATTTAATTTTGCTTAAAATTATCGGGATTATATGTAACCATTCATCAAACTAGTTTTTAAATAATTAAAATTTAAATTTGATGCACGATTTATATCTCTGCATTTATTTATACTGAACTTTGATTTAGATTTGGATTTTAGACTTTGATTTGAAATTTGCCGATTTTATCCTCAATTGGGCCTTGGTATATCTCGTACTAACGATTTTGATTATATATTTTGATCCAAACATTTGGAATATCTGTCGCGATACTATTGTGACTTTTGCGTATCTTTGTTAGTTATCCAAAGCTGTCCTACCCCCAAATCACAAGTTGATTAGACCTTATGTTAGAGACATTTGTCTTATTGGCATATTCCGTGACCGGTATCATTGTTTTGATGTCGGGTTGTAGGTTTGTCGGGTTTAAGTTAGCTCGTCCGCTCTCCACACGCCGCTTCGAGCCCGCCTGACGCCCGCTCATTTGCATGCTCGCTAGCGCTCAAGCCTGCGGAACCTCCACCGCTTGATGCATGCTGGCGGCGCTCGAGCGAAATCCCGAATGGGGGCCGCTCAGCTGCTTGCGCTCGTGCCGGCTCGGCGCCCGCAGGTTTCCCACGAAACCCTACGGCCGCTTCGCGCGCTTTCGAGCCCGCTCGCGCGCCAACTAACAGCAGATTTCAAAGCGCGATTTTTGGCTCCTCATAAATATTGGCTTATATTTTGAAACCCTAAGGACGCCATATCATCTCTGTCATTATTTTGAGCCTCCATTTGAGAAGAAAGCCTTCGTGCTTGAGATTATTGTTTCTTCTCTTGAGAAAACTAATCTCTACAACATTGTTCTACAAGTTCTAAATAGTTTTCTCACTCATCTTCTTTAGCCATTAAAACCTTGTCTTCTACCATTGTTGGAGATCCGTTGAAGAAGGAGATCCGTTCGTGATTGGCGATTCAAGTGGCGAGAGGGAAGAGTGGCTTGAAGACTGGAAGGTGTCGGTTGATTCTGGCAGGCAAATCAAGGAGTTCCTTGGTAGGGATCACGTGTCGGGAGTAAGTCGGCTAGGTTGAAGGCGTTACCACCTGGGCTGTAAGTTGATTTTCATAGTGCATTGCTTCCCTACGTTTGAGCCCGGAGTGTTTTTAAATCATACCGTGGGTATCGAGCCACTCAGTCACCAAAAATCGGATCTTTATTATTATGCTTATTGTTGTTTATGTTGTGCATGCTTATTAATTCGTATACATCTAGAGTTAAATATCCTTTACGTGTATCGGATATTTAATTTAATTAATTTAATTGCTTCGCTATACTTGTAACGGGGTTAAACACGTAGGCAAACGCGTGCTTTCAATTGGTATCGAGAGACTCACCCGATCCACGACCCGATCTAGATGTATACTAGTGATCTCTCTCCGTTCCTCCCTTCTTTGATGGGAGTAACTATGCTTATTGGAAGGTCCGGATGAGAGCCTTCCTTAAAATCAATGGATGAGGCGTGTATGGCGAGTACCCAAATTGGGTGGACTCCACCTAAAAGTGGTGATGAGCTAAAAGCTCTCTTTCAGGTCAAAAGAAGAACTTGATGCTTGCAACTTTGGAATAGTAAGGGGTTACATGCTATTTTTATGGCTGTATCTCCCCGATGAATTTAAACGATCTCAATGTGTGAGGGATTTCTAAAGATGCGTGATATTTTAGAAACCACTCATGAAGGAACGAAACTAGTGAAAAATTCAAAATCGCAAATGCTCACCACTAGATTCGAAGAACTAAAAATGCAAGATGATGAAACCTTTGATGAGTTCTATGCAAAATTGAATGATATTATCGATTCCACGTTTAACTAGAGAACGAATCACGAACAAAATTGTCGTAAAAGTTCTTAGATCACTTCCTAACGCTTTTACCTAAGGGTCACCGCTATTGAAGAAAAGCAAAGACCTTGATAAAATGAAGATCGAAGAACTTGGTGGATCCCTAGGACGATGAGCACACCTTGCCACGGTCAAGGAAACAAATCACTTGCTCTAAAATCAAGTAGTGGACGATAATCGGGATTCCGATGAAGAATCGTGTAGTGATGACGATTTTCATATTTGTTAAGAATTTTAAAAAATTCTTAAGGAAAAAGAACTCTTGTCAGAGAAACTAGATGTGGACTTAAACGATCACATAAATTTGAGAGAAAGATCGGCGTAGGCAGGATTCCAAATCAAAAACTACTCAAAGTTGATGTCATGAATGTAAAGGCTTTGGCCACTATCGATCTGAATGCCCTAATCTTAACGCCAACAAGGTCAAGCCTTTAAAGCTAATTTGACCTAAGTGATGATCAAGAAGAGGGTGAACCATGTTGCAATGGGCCGGTCGGAGTACATGGCTTTATGACCTCCATGTGTGAATTCGGTAGATAATTTTGATCCAACTGGTGACTCGAGGCCGAGTCGACTGAATTTGATGGCCTTCAAGAAGTTTACGATAAACCCATTTAGGAATGCTTGGAAAGCAAAGAAACAAAATAAAACCCTAAATAAGAGGGTCATTGGTGGAACAAGAAGATTAGGCTCTTGAATCCGAATTAGATTCTAAACTCAAGAAATTGAGAATCAAAGTCTCATGTACTAAACAAATAACAGCTTTAGAATCGATCTTGAGGCCTCCTCAAAAGATTTGAAACAATTCATAAATGGGTCCTACAAAGTTAGATCATATGCTCGGGGTTGGAAAAATTGGTGGAAATAAACGGGGGTTTGGGGTATGTTGCGGGAACATTGTACAAACTAATATGAAACCTAAAACTGTTTATTCCTGCCAAGAAATTTCACATAATCATGCCCCACTCACCCAAAGTCATCAAGGCAGGTACCTCAACGTGAGAATAACATTTGGCTCACCTAATCTAGGTAATCACAAGGTTATGAATAATTTCTCCACCCCTAAATTTGGCCTACCTGTCATGCTTGTAGAAAAGTTGGCCACATTCGCCCTCATGTTACACTCAGTAAATCATTGGTACAACTAACGGAAGGTGTCTTAAATATGAATCAACTTGTTGATCACATTTTGATTGAATGACCAAGTTAAAATGACCAAATCAAAAAGAGCATGGGGAGAGACATGTTTGGGTTAAGAAGAGTGAGCTACATGACCCTTGGCCATTCGTGACAAAAGGGGGAGACTTGATTATTTTTGATAGGGGAGCTTAGGGGTTCTTGATTATTTTTGATAAGGGGAGCTTAGGGGTTGTTTTTATTTTGGGGGAGTTCTTGTTATTTGCATATTAATTCAAGTCATTATTATTTGAGGAGTACTGTTTTATTTTGTGAATGGGAGGATTGTTGTATGTTGCTTTATTGTATGCTCTCATGCTTATGTACCATGCATCTTTGTTAAAGTGTTATTATACTTTGTCTTGTCGGGTACTAACCGCTTGTCCAGGCTATTCGGTTATTGGGTCCGCAGCCTTCGAGGGCTTTTAGGTTACGCCTCACATGACTCTCGTTTATTATTTACATTATTTTATGTATTTTTTGTATCACTAGGCGTAGATTTTCATGTACACGGGTTTTATCTCGGTGGTGTCGAACCCGTGATTCTCTTGTATTTATTTATTTTATGAGTTTTGTCACGGAATTGCGAAAGGGGAGATTGTTAGAGACATTTGTCTTATTGGCATATTCCGTGACCATATGTATCATTGTTTTGATGTCGGGTTGTGGGTTGTCGGGTTTAAGTTCGTTCGGGCCAAGCTCCACCTGCCGAAAGCCCGCCCTGGGCCGCCCGCTCGTTTGCGTGCTCGCAATGCGGCTCAAACCGTAACCTCCACCGCTTGATGCATGCTCCGGCCGCTCGAGCCGAAATCCCAGAATGGGGGCCATCATACACATTGGCCTGAGCGCTCCGGCGCCGTAGGTTTCCCCACGAACCTCGGCCAGCTCGCGCCGAGCCCCGCTGAGCGGCGGCCCAAATTTGGACTTCAAACGATTTTTTGGCTCTCTATAAATATTGGCTTATATTTTGAAACCCTAAGGACGCCATATGCTTGTCAGATTATTTGAGCCTCCATTTGAGAAGAAAGCCTTCATGCTTCAAGATTATTGTTTCTTCTGAGAAAATAATCTCTGACAACATCGTTTCTCTGATTCTAAATAGTTTTCTCACTTTTCATCTTCTTTAGCCATTAAAACCTTGTCTTCTACCATTGTTGGAGATCCGTTCGTGAAGAAGGAGATCCGCTCGTGATTGGCAATTCAAGTGCACGAGTGGGCAGAGGGCTTCAAGACCGAAGGTGTCCGCCCATTGCCATGCAAATCCAAGGAGTTCCTCGGTAGGATCACGGTCGGGAGTAAGCTCCGCTTAGGTTAGCTGGGCCGTTACTTCACCCGCCGTAAGTTGATTTTCAGTGCATTGCTTCCCCGGCCGCGAAGCCCGGAGTGTTTTTCGATACTGCGTATCGAAGCCACTTCGGCCACCAAAAATCGGATCTTTATTATTATTGCTTATTGTTGTTTATGTTGTGTACGCTATTAATTCCGGGGATAATATCTAGAGTTAAATATCCTTTTTTACGTGTATCGATATTTAATTTAATTAATTTAATTGCTTCCGCTATACTTGTAACGGGGTCGAAACACGTGAGCACCGAAACGTGCTTTTTCACCTTAGATTTGGACTCCGATTTGGACCTGGAATCGGCTATTTTCTCATTGGAATCGGCTATTTGTTTTGGATTTTGATATTTAAATTAAGTACGAAATTACCATTAAATTTTAGATTTTTATTAAATTTATTTTATCGGTGATTTAAATTTATTCTGGCCATTTAAACGAAGTTTTATCCATTTAATCTTC
>BSYO01000112.1:0-13842 GCA_033239525.1 Nepenthes gracilis
TTGTGGAATCACGGTCGGAGTGCTATGAATACGGTAAAGGGATTGGCAGCAATGGTGAAGGGGAACACGGCAAATGGGAAAGCCATTACTCGTGAGGGGAGTCGGTGACTATGAAGCAGTTATTTGCTCGATTCTTGTGGCTTGTCTGACTAATTTTAGTAAAGGGAGTGATGGTTGTCTTTGTAGTGGAAGTGGTGGTGACGATTCGGTTGCATGTTATCGGATGGTGCGTTCGCGAGGTGAATGGTCTTGACAGCATCTTCACCTCATCACGACAACCTTTCGGCAGCCAGCTTTAGCGCTTGACGCTTGTGCTTGATCGTCATCTCATCTGCTTGTCTCAATGAGAGTACTAATGATGCGTACTTGAAAGGCACGAGCAGAACAACAGAGAAAAAGAAGAGAAGGAGAGTTAGGTAGAGAAGAGAAGCAGGGAAAAAGGAAAAGGAAAATGGAGCAGCAAGGAAAACAAAGAATGGAGTTTTGCAGAGAAAAACGAGAAAAGGACAGGGAGAGAGAGGGAGAGGGAGACGGAGAGGGGAAAGAGGGATCAGGGGAGACGAAGGGGAGGGAATTTAGTATTATATTTTATTTTTAATTTTTTATTTTACTGAGTCTTATTAATCAAACCATTATCACTCTCTTATAAATTTAAATTGCTACTATCAATTTATTATATTTTATTTTGCCTTTTTATTTTCAAGTCTGAATGACTGTGCCACAAACATTTTTATAATTTTAAATTCTCCTTTAATTTTGTCACTATTGAATTGCGATTTTGCCATAAATATTTTAACTTTTAATTAATACAAAACTTCCGTAATTTGATTATTTGTATTTTTTAAGCATCTTTATGCCGTAATGCAACTGCTATAGCACTTCTATCATCACTATTATAATATTTTAAGTTTATTTGTTATTCTTAATCACACTTAATTTATAAAATTAGCTTTACAAAAAAATCAACTTATTATAAATACAATATCTAAACTTATCGAAGAAATTATGCAATTTTAAATACATACGAGGATAAATCACGCGTCATTGATTTTGATCAAGTTTTGAGACCATAATGGGGATCCTGTGTTTTTACCATCACTTATTTATAACCCACAGCGTAAAGCTTTTGTAAAAATAAAATAAAAAACTGAAGAGTGAAAAAAGACCAATAGCATAAAAACAAGTAAAATTATATAGAAAATAAAAGAAAAATGTTTATAACAAAAAGAAAAAGATAAAATTTAAAAGTGAAAAAAAAAAAACAACCGAGTATAAAAAATTTTTTAAAAAAATATATATAAATTCCTAAAATAGAAAATTGAAACGAGAAAAAAAAAAAGAAGAAGCAGTAGAGTATATGGAAGATTGTCGTTTGGATTTTCTTAGTTTTAAATATTTCTAACAAAATGTCACAATGATTACCAGCAATTGAGAGGGGCAGTGTCATTAACAAACCTATTAGAAAAGCTATTAATATTTTTCATGTCCCAATACCTACTTACAATTATAGGCCTCCTCTTGATTACTCAATCCGGCAATACATGGAACACTTTGTGTATTATGCTACAAGTAATTATATATTGTTAAACATTTGGCAAAGAATGCTCAAATGTAAATACAATATCACACTTAAATGAGAGGTCGGGACAGCTGAGTCTGGCTAAATTTTATCTTATTAGATATAACGATATTCGGTCAGGACGGTCACTTCGATTGAGAAGCTCGAAGCTGTAAAAGCAAATATGAACTGTGGTATTTAGTGAGGATTTGAGAATTTTATATTTCTAAAACATATAACTCAAAGTTTAAATTGGGAGGTCAATAGGCTCTCCGCACTTTCGACTGCTACTTCCACCACACAGCATATCCCACTATACAACTTACACCCTCACCCGCAAAGTTTCTCAGTGACACACAATAACAGTTCAACCTGCATCAAATTGATATTAATACACATCAAGTTGACATTAATGTGTAATACAAAGAAATTATCTGATATCTTTGGGTAATTACTCATATAGTGATTCAATAATTAGTTTTGTCGTGAGAGTGTATTAAGCAGAATTGACTAATGTTATTGTGAAACTGTTGAAGCAAAAATTATTAATTGACGGCGGACAATAGTTGAATGAGTTAACAGCGGCCAATCCGTCTTTATAAGTCTTTGCTAGATGAATGGTGGCAAAGGCGGTCAGCGGGGAAGTTGACCGGATGGTTATGGAGGGCAGTTGCGGAGGTTGGCGGATCGGTCGGCCCGAGTTAGCGGATGGATGTGAGTCGGTCGGCGGAAGGTTGACGGCTAATGTAAAGGAAATCGAGGAGAGATTTTACATTAGTATTTCGGAGTAAAGAAAATATTGGAAGCCTTTGGAGTTGTAGGTCAGGCTTATGTTAATGGCCCAGGAAGAATTCCTTAGTGGTATTATTGGTATGGAATCAATCCCAGCGAGAAGACTCTTAGCATTGTGATAGCCCTGGTGGCGAAAGGACTTGACGCGGCGGCCCGGGACGTCGTAGGCAGAAATTGTGACAAATTGTTGAATGACGAGCGTGCGGGCACATTGTGTATTACGTTTATACGGGTGCGAGTTGTAGGATTAGTCGATAAGTTGTTGGCATGTTGCGAGAGCGGAGTGGCATACATTTGACCGCGCTCAACCCGCCTATTGGTTGAAGGTTTCCAAGCGAGACCATCATATATACACATCTTTGGGCATGTAGAAGCAGTAAAGAGAGCATCTAAGCTCGATAGAGTACGGAGGTAAGATCCATGGGTGAGAGGAAGAGAAGTACACCAACGGTGAGGGGGAAAAAAAATTTGAGTGAAGAGGAAGGAATGTTTCTTAGTTTGCTCGGAGAGTTTTTCTTTGTCGTTCTCGGGTGTGTGCTTGAATCTTCATCTAGGAGGTTTGTAACTATTTAAATATAGTGGATTTACCTTGGCTTTCTCTGTGGTTTTTTCTAGAAGTTATAAGGATTTCCACGTAAGGCAGTGAGTAACCTTGTCCCTGCTTGCTTTGGCTGTGTATAGTTTTGTCGGCCAGAGCGCACTTTGTCCCCTTACACAGTATTCATAATAATCTCACCTAATTGATGGATTATGGGGTGTAGGAGATGAAAAACTCTTTATTGAGCCAAACGCAATAAAATTTGGGAGAGGTTTCAAATAACAAGTAATACTTAAAATAGGCTTAAAAATCAAAACACTTGGGGTGTGTTTGATTAGAATTGGGGAAAAAGAATTACAGTCCACTTGAAATTACAATTCTTTCAGTTTTGTTGTGACCAAGGTGGGAATTATTCTTTCACTGTAGAAAAATTGTTATTCACAAATATGGAATAACAAATTCTCATTTATATGGGAATTGTTATTAAATGTATTTTGTTTTATTATTATTATTATTATTATTATTATTATTATTATTATTATTAGGTGTTATTATTATTATTATTACATATTATTATTATTAGATATTATTATTATTGTTATTATTATATTTTATTTTTATTATTTATTAGGTGTTATTATATTATTACATATTGTTATTACTATTATTTTATTTTATTATTATATTTATTATTGTTATTATTAATTATTAGGTATTATTGTTTGTTGTTTATTATTATTATTATTATTATTACATATTATTATTATTAGGTATTATTATTACATATTATTATTATTATATTTATTATTATTATTTATAAGATATTATTATTATTATTTATTATTATTATGTTTATTATTATTCTTATTATAATTTATTATTATTATTACTTATTTTAAAGCATTATTATACGTCTGATTATATGAAGTACGAATAATGGAATATTAGTGCCAACGTTGATACATTAAAATGACCAAAGATATAAGAATAGCGATTATTTATTTTCATTAACACGTGGAATAGCATTACATTAAAAACAAATTACATTGAAGTGATCAAATGCAGATTTAAAAGTGAACTTGTGTAAAATGGTGATTACAAGACTTACGATGTTTGTAATATTTGTGAATTAAAAAAATAATAAAAAAATCATTCAGTTTGAGATTAAAAATATTTTATTAGTTGAGCAAAAACTAAGAAATAATTATATTGAAAATAAAAAAAAACGTATAGAAAAAAATATTTTGAAAATTAATTTTTCTAGTGAAAAAAAAAAGATATTATCCAATTGTTGTTTTCCTTTCATCATCCCTATTTGTAATGGACTCTTAAATATAATTATTATCTTTAGAATGCAGAAAAATGAGAGAAAATTCCTTTCTCCAGGGTCTTTCTATTTTTTTAGGGGATTTCACTTATTTAAAATATTTTAATTTAAGTTAAGTAGACTTCTAATTAGTAAATGATATCAAATAAGAAAATTACTATCTTGATGGGTATACCGGAATATGGGTGGCGCAGAGTCGAAGAATGCAGCAGCGCATGTGGTGGCTCAGCAGCCTGCCGGATCGCAAGCCTAAATCATAAAAAGGCGGCGAGTCGACACCGGCGTTGACATCTGGAGCCTCAGCCGGGGCGGCCAACTCGGCGTGCGGGGGCCAGTCGGCTCGGCGTTGATCTCGGATGTCTTATGTGAGGCAAAAGCTTTATGAGTGCGGCCCCGCGAGCCCACGATCAGAGACGACCCGGCAACGGCTCTTTGACACCTTACTTCCCGATCTTAGCGGCACCTAAAAAGGACATTGACAAAATCAACGCTCTTCGTAAGGAAGCTTGATTTTAAATCTCACCTTGGCCAGGGCTCTCAAATCGGTAAAATACACAGAAGGAAGGTGAGTAATTTGGAAAGTCGCTAACCGCCATGAAGGAAGCAATCTTAGCCAGTTTGGCAACTGGCGCCTCCCTGTAGAAGGAAAGCCAACCAGAATAACGTAGGGGATCACGCCTTCCAACCAAGAAAGATCATCTTACCATCCTTTAAGTAAACCATAAACCTCTCACTCAGGGTATGCATACTCTAATTCACACAAGCCAAACTCTTACTCAGACGACGCATGCTTTGGTGACACAACGCCTGAACACTTACAGTGTGGGCCAGAGGACCACTACCTCTTCCTACCCAAACTTTGTTATAAGGCCAGCACAGAACTCCAGTTCACAGAGCCTAGTCGACTTTACGAGAATCGTTCCCTAAAGCTTCCACACTTTTGGGGGACTCACTTCCCTCACGCTCTCTGCAGTGAGCGAAGCGAAACTTACGTTCTTAAGCCAACACTCCCGACTGAACTACTTACTCTCACTTTCCCTCGCTTTCCAGTTTACCTTCCCTACTTAGAAGGCTTTATTGACTTGAGCGTCGAAGTGTTTTCGGTGCGACAACTTCCCGCTGACACGCTGACCTCTTGTTCACTTTAGTGGTGTGTAGGATTTGAACTCGAGAGAGAGTAGGCTGAATTAAGAATAATCTGAAACGAATCCAAATCACATGAAGTCGGGTCGGAGGGCACGCATCGTTGGCGTCATGTGAGAAGCACTGAAAGCTTGACCATGACTCTGTAGCAGCTCTTTTCACCGCTAATTCATTACATGATGGTAAACACACGAGAGCGAGCTAGCGATCCCACTAGAGGCGTCACTTATCCAGGTGGGACCCGCATTCTGGTACCCGCAGTTAATGTGGGACAGGCGAGTGCGAGCGCCACCACTCGATAGGCAGTGGGCCCGATTCCAAACTGACAATCGTGCACTCTCAAATACTCTGCCTTTCCAAACAAGCGGCTGACAGTGACGGCTCCTTCGGCAGCCGTTCCTACTTGACCAGAAAGGGTGGCGAGGAGAAAAGAAGTCGATCAAAGGCCGAGAGATCGAGAACAATTCGGTCCCTATAGCATCCCTGTGCGTTCTTGCTTGAGAACAAGCACAGAAGAACACTCCCGGGAGTACAACTCCGCGAAAGTCGAAGAAATTCCCCGATATAAGGCGGAAAATGAGTTCTGATCCCGAGGCGAGCCTCAGCGCGAGTCGGCCCAGGCGAGTGGCCAGCGCTGCACGAACCCTCCCGAGGGCCAAAGGCAGTTGAGCCTCTCGGCTCCGAAGATCTACGCCCTTCCTTGTGAGACACGTGAGTGGATAAAATTTAGAACCGTGTGTTCGGGGCGAGGAAACGCTGTCCAGCTTGAACCGATCTCCTTTCGCCGTAGATCACGAACCATCACTTGCCCACCAAGTTCAAAGATGCCTTCCCTTGACTCATACGATGGGACGGTGATCCGATTGACCTTTAGATTACTTCGTACCCATCCCGAGTCTCTGAGGGTTGGAAGACTCGGCGATGTCTTGCTCTTCCACTTCTGCTTGAAGGGAGATGCCGAATACGGTTCCATCACCTCTCTTCGAGGCACCATCAGTTGTTGTCGGGAACTCACGGATCTCTTCACAGCTCGGTACACCTCGGTAGATGGGAGAGAAACGATCGGTAGCACCTCTCTGCATCGAGAAGTCGAAGAACCCCCAGTATCACTGGACCGCTTTGTGGCAAAGGCCGAGATGGATTCCACGGATCACAGGAGATGGCTTGTGATTTCGTACGCGTGACTCCTCTGAGGACTTCTTCAAGCACACAGCCCCAAAGAATTCCCAGGCTCTTCACGACAGTCCATCCCTTTCGGGCCTCTGGCCATGCTTGAGAGAGAGACAGTAGGCGAAAACGCCGAAGCGGGCCAGTGCTTCAGTCATTCCCTAGATAAGGGAAAAATAGAAATCTGGCTTGTGGTAAATCACTTATGAGAGCTCTTTCTGAGACTAGGCCCAGGCAACGAGGAAGCTACGGGCCTGACTTACGCCTCACAGCGGACACGCGCTCGAACGTCACCATACAATCCATGAAGAGGGTTCTTGAAGTGGCGAGCCATTAAAAGACAGCTGCGGGAACCCGGTTGAAGTACTGCGACTTCCACCACTCTGTGGATATTCAGGCCAGGGACTATAAGACGTGCGCGGAGGAAAATCGGGAGGCTGATCGAGAGGCTACCTCACTAAGTTTGTCGGGGCTCGGACGAGCTCGGAGCGAGGTGGTGGAGAAAGAACGAGGGCAGTCTCCTCTCTCCGAAAATGGGGCATGTGGGGTGGTTAATATGATCACCACCGCCCCACTACTAAGAACCTGATCGAAGAAACGATTGGGAGGAAGAAGCAACGAACGGTGAACCAATGCCATTAGCTTCTATAATGATGATTTAACTGCGTATAATATCCCGCCATGCTGATCCTCTCGTTGTATCGTCGTTTGGATGGTAGTGTCGACCACGATTGAAGCAGTGTTCGTCGATAATGGAAGTTCTAAAGTTTTGCTTTACTTGGATCGTTCTTCAAACTAGGTTTAAAAAGAATCAGCTAAAAAAACATGAGAATACGTTGTATGGTCTTGACCGCGAGCTTGTGCACATTGATGGACCATCGATTGGAGGTCACCTTGGAGTGCGTGTCTACGAAAATAATAAGCCCGAACGCTTACCTTCTGGTGAGTCGACCTACCCCATGCATATAACACCATGGCTGAGACCTTACTTGAAAGCGTTTGGGGCGGAATTTTGTGATTACACTTTCCAGAGATGAAATTTCCGATGCCTTCCTGGTGTAGGAGAGAGTCGCTGGGTGAGCGAGGTTACTAAGCGAACTGTTCCCGTGTCTCGGAGTTACCCATAAGCGGCCAATGGCCAAAATAGTTAGGAAACTTCGACCATCGAGATAAGACAACCCTTCAACAAGTGCAATCCGGTAAAGCCCGCGGATCTAGTCCCATGGACCGGAAGGAATCGAAAAAGTGTCTACCAGTTGGCGGCTCACTTACCCAGGACCAGCTGCGTGATGAATTGATAAGCATTCCTGCGACGGAGCGGCCTCTTAGCATGGACTCGAGTAGACATGCTGGAAATCCAGCCGAGGTGATGGTCCACAAGATGAGGTGGATCTAGCCGAAAACCCGTCGAGTCGTGGAGAAATTACTCATTGAAAAGAGTGATCACCATTCGAGAGGAGGTAAAAAAGGCATTCTTGGGTAAATAGGTTTCGTTAAAGAAGTCCACTATCAGGATGGCTATCTAATGTCGTCTGGTGAAGAAAATGAAAAATGGCGAATGTCGCGTCGATTTTCCGATGTTAACAAAGTACGCCGAAGGATAGCTTTTCCTTGCCGGATCGTCTCTTAGTTGACTCGGCGGCTGGACATGAGTACCTTTAAGCCGCTGAGCGCCTATTAGATTCTGACAGTCTGAATGAGTCAGAGGGCGAGGAATATACCTGTTCATGGCCCAGTCAGGCACCTCTTGCTAAGTGATACCTTCGAATTGAAAAATGTTAGAAGCGACTGCAGCAGGCCAGGTGACAAATGTTTGAAAAGCAGTTAGCCCTTGACATGAAGTCGCGGCGACATGCTCGTTAAGGCGAAGGTCGCAGAAGAGCCACATGTGACCTTGATCGTTAGGAGTGCTGCGTAAGCATCACGTAGTGAACAGGCTAGTGTGTCTTCGGGTGTATAAAACAAATTCCTTGGTTTTATCGTCTCCCAAGCGAGAATTGATGCAAACCAGAGAAGATGAGCTCTCGCCGACATGGCTCCTGCAGGCCCGAAAGGGCGTCCAACGATTGACTAGACCAGTGGCGTAACTGTCCAGCTCTCCTGGTTGGCGACAATGTGACCTCCTTGATACCCTTGAAGACGAAAATCTAACGGGTTATTAGAGCGGTAGGCTGTTGGTCGGCTTTCGATGAAGCTGACGTGCTCAGGCGGCCAGCTGTTGTTAGTGTCCACCTTGCTGAGCTGAGAGGAACTATCCTTTACTTGGCGGTGTCGGAAGCATCCCTCAGTTCTGTCCTCTTGTGCCTGACTCCGACCTCAATGCCGGTCTACTCGCCAGGTAAAACGTTGAGCGCGAGACTGCTACTCGTGTGCAGAAAAATTGGCCTCGGTGCTTATATTCTCCGCGCGAAAGTTAATGCCCTACTTTTAGGCCCACCGGATAGTGGTTCTCACCGACCGGCCTGCAGAAAGAGTATACTTTCCCACCAAGCAGTTTCTGGCGGTTGGTAAAATATTTCTCGAGTTAGGTGAGTTAAACGTAATTCTGACCCGAACTTTCTTGTAAAGCGCGGTGGCTGATTTCGTGTTGAAACTCTGACCGGTTCTCGAGCAGCCGAAGAAAATACGAAGCTGGCAGCGGAGTTTGGAATGGATTTATACGTGGGCGGATGCGTCTCTGGACACAGACGATGGCCCAGGTAGTCCTTACGACCCCGGCCAGTTTGGTGAAATACTCCACGAGGCTCGATTTTAGAAGTAGCAAACAGCGTTACGCAGTATGGCCTGTTAGCTGGTGCGATTAGCGAGAATGCTCTACGAGAGATTGACAGGTTCCCGGTGATTGACTGATCGTTAACTAGGTTAACGGAGGCTTTGAGTGAATTTCTTCGTCACCTGGCAGTATTTGCAAAGCGAGGAGGCCGCCCGGAGTTTGACAAGGCTGACCACGAGGTGTGTCCCAGGCCGGCTGGAAGGCGGATCCAGTGCTTGAGCAGCTGCGGCGAAAATCGAAGCGATTACTGAAGGATATGCGGGAGATTAGCGCTCGGCGTCAAAAGCGAAGCGTCTGATTTCCAAGTGGCCAGATAGCGCGCCCCATTGGTCTCGGCGGCTGGTCATTGCGAGAAGACATAGAGAGGCCAAGCAATCGGGGAAAATGATAAGCTAGTATCTTTATTGTTAATGACCTTCTCTCAGCGTAGCTACTTTCGGCCCGTACCTTCGATACTAACTCGGAAAAGTGGAAGAGCTCGTTTTAGGCAAAATCCACCTCGGAATTTGCGGATCGCACATTGTGAAAAAGAACAACCTTTAAGGTCATGCTGGATTACTACTAGCACTTTCGATGAAAAGGATGCGCGTTGTGAAGAAATGTGAAGTGCCCGGCTACATTAACCTTCACCGCCGGCCCGTCCCACGGATCTGAAGACCCTTAGGGCTCTTTGGCCCGCTGCGCGATGGGGGCTCGATCTTCACCGGCCCGTTCCCATTACCCACGGGGCAAGGGAGTGCATCATCGTGGGCATCGACCATCACCAAATGGGTGAGGTTGTCCCACCGTGCAAAGTGCAGGCATAGCATGCACAGGAATTTCTGCGCGAACATCGTTTGTAGTTCGAGCGTTCACAGTTGTTGTGACGACAAATGGACAATTCTCGAAAAATGCTTCACGAAGTATTGTGCCGAGTCTCGAGTCAGCTAGTCCACACTTGATGGCATACCCCCAGCAGAATGGACGGTGGAAGTCCATAGACGACAATGCTCCATGGGTTAAAAACTAAGCTAGAGGACGCGCGCGAGGCTCCTGGGTGACGAGCTCCCCTCGTTCTCGGTGCCCTGGGCAAACCAAAGACGATCGTGAGACGCCCTTCGGTCTGCATTGCAGGGCCGGCGGTAATCTGGTCTAAATCGGGCTTCGAGTCTTAGAGTGGAGTCCTTGACCCAGGCCAACTCCCGAAAATCGGAAACACACAGACTTGTTAGAAGCCCGCGACGTTGCAGATCTGAGCGGCCTGCAACATCGGTGCCGTCTCCTCTCCTCCTCCTCTCATCGATATTGGAGACTGCAGTCCTACGAGGCATGTCTGACGAGAGCTGGCCCAGTAGTAAGCTCTCACAGTGGGAAGGGCCTTTCCTCGTCTCCTTTGTATGGCGGCTTGGAGCTGCAAGCAAGGCCGGGGCAGAGGCTGGTTCCATGAGCGTGGGCATAATCCACCTCGGGCGCTACTTCTAGTAGAAGGCATGGAGTGCATGTTGCATTATCGTGTGTGCATTTCCTTGCTTGTTTTAAATTTGCCCCAGTAAGTGTTTACTTGGCAGCATCACTGCCCCTCACATGTGCGTATATATGTGTTTGCTTTGCAGGTTACCGACTTAGACCCTAAGTTGGGAGGGTCCTCTCACCCTCTCGTTTAATAAACCATGGTCATCAGCGACCGCAGTGGTGAACATAAACCTCGGTCGTCCCGGCGGCCCGTGCGGTCGTATTCAAACCACGAGTCATCTGGTGGCCATGTAAGCGGTCTAATATGAACCTCGGTCATCGAGCAGCCCGTTGACGGTTGTAACCCAAACCTTGGTCATCCGGGCGGCCCATTAGCGGTCGTCTTATAAACCTTGGTCATCCAGTGGCAGTAGCAGTCGAAAATCTTGGGGGCTTACGGCCTTTGCTTAGCGACTTCCTCATGGGGAGATGGCGATCGGTCGGCGGCGGTCGAGAGGAGAAGCATCCTTCTCCAAGCGGCCGTCCAAGTCATTACTTAGGCGGTGCCACCGAGGTCGGTTAACACAACCGCTTGCAAAGTTTATGGACCTCCTCCTTAGGCAGCACAATAATAGCAGCACCGCCAGCAGTTGGCCGTCGATGCAGCGAATGCAAACACAACGGTAAGGCAAATGGACACAAAGTTGAAAAAATTTCCATTTTATTGCTTTTGAATGTGTTGAATCTGACACCCATGTACATAAATGAGGAGGTCCAAAGCCCTGCAGTAGAGGGCTGACTCACAGGGGCGGCGGATGCCTCATTTGTCACGGGGCTCCCGAGGTAGTCTCTATGCTGCGCCTTTCTGTTGGCTAGATTGATGAGGTCAACGGAAAGTCGGGATCGACCACCACACAATGGCTGCCAGCCGCGTTGACCCCTCCAGCGGCGCGCGTGCATCATGCCTGACCTCGTAGGGCGGATACGCCAGTACGTTCTCCCGAGTTGCTGCTCGCCGACAAGTCGATTGATGCGCACTTTGGCTTGATCACCCTCTTTTTCAAGCGGGCAACATCGGCCTTCAAGTCAGTAACTCAGCCAAGTTGGCATTCTCCATTTCCCACTCCCACGGGGCCAGTCTCAAGGGTAGTCTCCTCACGGTACTCCCCAGGCGGCCAGCCTAGCATCCTGACAGGCGATCTCGACTCCCTATGATCCGGTCTCATTTGCTCCATCACCTTGATGATAGCGGCGGCGGCTTCACGTCTGCGTAAAATACGACGAAGAGCAAGAGATAGAAATCCCGGGAAAGGAGAAAGTATGCGAGCCATCGCGAAAATTATACCTCCCAAATTCTCTCCACGGGCCTCTGGAGCTAGCCTCCGGGCTTTGTGACGGCGCGGTGGCCGAGCGATGTCCTCTCGAGGCGAGGCGCGGCGGCCTCCTCGGGATCTCGTCCGGCGGCCCTTCCTTGATGTCATCCATGCGGCCGCTAGCTCTCCGTATAGCCTCCTTGAAACTCACAGAGAGATCGAAACTCTACCATTAGCTCCCACCGGCGGAGATTCGCACGGCAGAGCGGATACTCTGTGCCTCCACCAGCTGCGGGCGGAGCTCGCGTAAGGACTCTGTTTACACCGCTCGAGGAAGCCGCTGTAAGCGTAAGGCTGGCGCCCGAATGTTTCTCCCGCGCGTGACGGGTCTTGAGTCTTTTCCATGCTTGTGGTCTTGCCGGAGGCTGCTGCGGTCCAGTGTGATGTAATCGGGGAGCACGAAGCGATGATGAGGAAGGCGCTCAAACACCCTCTTGGGTAGCGGACCCAGTAAGCCTTCATCAGTGGGGCGCGATACGGATAAACTGAGCCACTTGGGAGTCCTCAGAGCCGCACATCATCCTTGCCGGCATGAGCTTTTGAGCCAGGGAAGGCGGTCTGGTTCCACCTTCTTGGTCTCTGCCTAGAGACCAAGAAGTCAAACTTGAAGTCATCGAGGTGGTCTTTGGCTTCGCTTGGTCGGCCACTCTGGGGCGCCGTCTCCGCCACGAGGCCGGGCGTCCCGGTATCCCCCACTCGGCACGGCCCCAGGTCAGCCCGCGAGGCTACCGTGAGCCCCAAGCTCACGAAAATAGCCGATTCTTCCCGGTACTTGAGCGAGTCATAATGGCCCGTGTTTATTTTTAGACGAAAGCGGTGTGAGCGATATCTATTCGCCTCACAGTTTATTTTTGAAAAGCCCCTTCACCATGGCATCCTCGACCTCTTAGAATGTTTACGAAGGAAAATACGGAAGTGCTGAGATATCTTGTATGGCGGCGGCATGAAGTTGAGAAATTTGAGACTCGTAGGGCTTACGGGGCCTTGTGAGTCTCGGCCGAGAGAAGACGGCGCTCTTAAGGTGGGCATGTATATCGTGATGTGCCTGCTAGGTGGAGAAGAAGGCTGCGTCGTCTTGGCAGGACCCTCATCTGACATCCTTGGGATATTGATCTCGGCACGTAATGTTTTTCACGTCACCCTCTCACAGGACGGAGGCGATGTCGGCGGAGGCCATGGCTTGAAAGGGCTAGGGTTTCTTGTAGAAGGAAAGTCGAAGATGGAAGGACGACGAGGAGGCGTGAAAATTTCAAATCGTGGAGGAAACTTAAGCGGCCAAAATGCCTTAAATCGCCGAGAAAAGAATAACAAATCGATCTTTTACGTGTCACTTCCTGTTTGGCCCTTTAAAGGCAAATCTACATGCGTGTGGCGAGGATATCCATCGACCAAAACGAGATGCGTGTTTACTTTTTGGCCCCATAAAAGCCGGCCGTAGCCCGCAGCGTCCATGAGGAGCTCGTGAAGGCCTTCGGGAGCGATCAAAGGCGATTGTGATTTTGAAATTGACATTCTTCTTGAGCCTTGACCCAAAGGCGATTGATAGCTGCAGTGAAACATTCTTCTCAGAACCTTAAAGGCGAAATTGTGAGTTCTAATTAACATTCTTCACCGAATTGACGAGGCGGTGACAGTTTCCGGTCAATATTCTCCGGGCTGACGAATGAAAATGGCAGCTCGGTCAACCTCTTCTCGAAAATTGACCAAAGCGGTGTGTTTCCGAGTCAGCGTGCCTGGAGG
>BSYO01000113.1:0-13834 GCA_033239525.1 Nepenthes gracilis
CTAGGACATAATGATAGCAGAACGTCCTCGGGAGCTTGAAATGCGTGGAAAAGTTGATAAGCCGTCCTCGGGGATTGAGTGCAAAGAGTATGGCATCCTCGGGGGCTTGAGTACGAGAGGAATAGTGCTATCCTCGGGCGTCAACCTGAAGTTAGTAATATTAGCCGTCCTCGAGGCCAGTACGAGGAGAGTAATGATAGCGTCCTTGGGGATTTGATCTGATGAGGAATGATAGCCGTCCTCGAGACTTGATACAAGGAGGAATCATAGTCATCCTCGGGGAGCTTAGTACAAGGGAGTATGATAGCGTTTTCGGGGCTTGGTACAATAGAAGTAATGTCTTCGTCCTTGGGGCTTGTACGAGGTAATGATAACCCGTCCTCGAAGTTAGTACAAGGATGGATATTAGCCATCCTCGGGGCTTAGTACAATGATGGAATGATAGCCGTCCTCGAAGTTGGTACAAGGAGGAATAATGCCGTCCTCGGGGCTTTACAACGAGGAGGAATGATAGCCATTCTCGGGGCTTGGTTCAAAGAGGTAATGATAGCTGTCCTCGGGGCTTGGTACAAGGAGGTAATGATAGCCGTTCTCAGGGGTTGGTACAAAGAGGGAAAGATAGCCGTCCTCGGGGCTTGGTACAAGGAGGGAATGACAGCTATCCTCCGGGCGTGGTACAAGTTTGTAATGATAGCCGTCCTCGGGGCATGGTACAAGGAGGTAATGATAGCCGTCCTCGGGGCTAAGTACAAGGAGGGAATGATAGTCGTCCTCGGGACTTTGTACAAGGAGGGAATGATAGCCGTCCTCGGGGCTTGGTAAAAGGAGGTAATGATAGCCATCCTCGGGGCTTGGTACAAGGAGGGACTGGATAGCAAATCATCCGGGCTTGGTACAAGGAGGAACAATAGTCATCCTCGGGGTTAGTAAGGAGGAATGATAGCCGGTCCCCGGGGCTTAGTACAAGGAGGGAATGATAGCCGTCCTCGGGGATTGGTACTTGGAGGGAATGATAGCCATCCTCATAGCTTGGGACAAGGAGGGAATGATAGCCGTTCTCGGGGCTTGGTTTAAGGAGGTAATGATAGCCGTCCTCGGGGCTTGGTACAAGGAGGTAATGATAGCCGTCCTCGGGGGTTGGTACAAGGAGGGAATGATAGCCGTCCTCGGGGCTTGGTACAGGAGGGAATGACAGCTATCCTCAGGGCGTGGTACAAGTTCATAATTTTTTTTTTTTTGGTAAGTAAGAATTTTGGATTGATGGGAGAAAAAATAGTACAAAATAATATGTTTATCTCCAAGTATTTTGACTTGAAGATAAAACATAATACGCTAGGGCATGCCCCGAGCGGACCGTACATCTGAATATACAAAAATGCCTCTTGGAGGACTACGATTACCAAAAATGACAATATTTGATAGCCGTCCTCGGGGCTTCGTACAAGGAGGTAATGATAGTTGTCCTCGGGGCATAGTACATGAGGTAATGATGCCCGTCCCTCGGGACTCGCTAAGAGATGGAATGATAAATCCCTCGAAAGCTTGGTACAAGGACATGTGATAGCCGCCCATCAGGGGCTTGGTACAAAATGAGGTAATGATAGCTGTCCCTCGGGGCTTGGCACAAGGAGGGAATGACCCATCATCCTCGGGGCTTAGTACAAGGGAGGTAAATGTGCGCCATCCTCGGGGCTTATACTAGGAGGAATGATAGCCATCCTCGGGGCTAGGTACAAGGACGGAATGATTGTCGTCCTCGAGGCTTTGTCTGAGGAGGGGAATGATTGTCGTCCTCAAGGACTTTGTACAAGGAGGGAATGTCGCCGTCCCTCGGGGCTTGGTAAAAGGAGGTAATATTAGCCGTCCTCGGGGGCTTTGCTACAAGGAGGAGTCATAGCGTCATCGGGGCTTAGTACAAGGGGAATGATAGTCATCCCGGGGTTGACAAGGAGGTATGATAGCCATCCTCGGGGCTTGGTACAAGGAGGGCATGATAGCCCGTTCGGGACTTTGCACAAGGAGGGAATGATAGTCCTCGGGACCCGTCTGAGATGGAATGATAGCCCGTCCCGAGGCTTGGTACAAGGACATAATGATAGCCGTCCTCGGGGCTTGGTACAAGGAGGGAATCATAGCCGTCGTCGGGGCTTGGTACTAGGACATAATGATAGACGTCCTCGGGGCTTGATACGTGGAAGGATTGATGGCGTCCCACCGAGATTGGTACAAGGAGGTAATGATAGCCATCCTCGGGGCTTGGTACAAGGAGGGAATGATTGCTATCCTCGGGGCGTGGCACAAGTTCGTAATGATAGCCGTCCTCGGGGCTTGGTACAAGGAGGTAATGATAGCCATCCTCGGGGCTTGGTACAAGGAGGTAATGATAGCCGTCCTCGGGATTTGATACAATGAGGGAATGATAGCCGTCCTCGAGACTTGGTACAAGGAGGGAATCATAGTCATCCTCGGGGCTTGGTACAAGGAGGTAACGATGGCCGTTTTCGGGGCTTGGTACAATGAGGTAATGATAGCCGTCCTTGGGGCTTGGTACAAGGAGGTAATGATAGCCGTGTCCTCGGGTTGGTACAAGGATGGAATGATAGCCATCCTCGGGGCTTGGTACAATGATGGAATGATAGCCGTCCTCGGGGATTGGTACATGAGGAATAATGGCAAATCCCCTCGGGACTTAGTACAAGGAGGAGCCATAGCCATTCTCGGGGCTTGGTTCAAAGAGTGTAATGATGCCCGTTCTCGGGATTGTACAAGGAGGTAATGATAGCCGTTCGTGGGTTGTACAAAGAGGGAAAGATAAGAATCCTCGGGCTTGGTCAAGGAGGAATGGCAATTATCACTCCAGGCGTGGTACAAGTTTGTAATGATAGCCGTCCTCGGGGCTTGGTACAAGGAGGTAATGATAGCTATCCTCGGGGCGTGGTACAAGGTGGTAATGATAGCCGTCCTCGGGGCTTGGTACAAGGATGGAATGATAGCCGTCCTCGAGGCCTGGTACAAGAACGTAATGATAGCCGTCCTCGAGGCTTGGTACAAGGAGGTAATGATAGCTGTCCTCGGGCCTTGGTACAAGGAGGGAATGACTGCCATCCTCGGGGCTTGGTACAAGGAGGTAACGATAGCCATCCTCGGCCCTCGGTACTAGGAGGGAATGATAGCCATCCTCGGGGCTAGGTACAAGGAGGGAATGATAGTCGTCCTCGGGACTTTGTACAATGAGGAGGGAATGGCCGTCCTCGGGACTCGGTACAAGGATGGAATGATAGCCGTCCTCGAGGCTTGGTACAAGGACATAATGATAGCCGTCCTCGGGGCTTGGTACTAGGACATAATGATAGCCGTCCTCGGGGCTTGGTACGTGGAAGGATTGATAGCCGTCCTCGGGGATTGGTACAAGGAGGTAATGATAGCCATCCTCGGGGCTTGGTACAAGGAGGGAATGATAGCCGTCCTCGGGACTCGGTACAAGGATGGAATGATAGCCGTCCTCGAGGCTTGGTACAAGGACATAATGATAGCCGTCCTCGGGGCTTGGTACAAGGAGGGAATGATAGCCGTCCTCGGGGCTTGGTACTAGGACATTATGATAGCCGTCCTCGGGAGCAGTACGTGGAAGGATTGATAAAATCCTCGAAGTTAGTAAGAAGGAGAATGATAGCCATCTCGTGGCTTGGGACAAGGAGGGAATGATAGCCGTTCACGGGGGCTTAGTTCAAGGTAATGTGCCGTCCTCGGGGGCAGTACAAAGGTAATGATCGCGAGTCCTCGGGCCAGGGGTACAAGGAGGGAATCATTTCTAACAACGAAGCATCCAACAAAGCAGGGCCAGCAAATTACTAGCCACGGCCTCACCAAAATGGTGTCAAGATTTTTTTTTTAAGTAAGTAAGTGATTTGGATTAAAGGGAGAAAAATTTACAAGTCATGATTTATCACCAAGTGTTATTCCGACTGAGGATAAATCAACACCGCTTAGGCATGCGAAACATTTCTAACAACGAATGAAAGCCTGGCACAAAACAAAAAGCCAGTAATCATACAAAAAAGACAAATCACTCTAGCATCAGTGGATCAAATCCAAAATAAAACATGCCGAATCAAGGTATGACCTAAGAATGGCAACAAACAGAGGGAACCAGCAACCGAGACCCATTCGAATCCACATCTTTTTTTTTTGGTAAGTAAGAATTTTGGATTAATGGGAGAAAAAATTACAAATAAATGTTTAATCGCCAAGTATCTTGACTTGGGGATGAAACATTAACGGCTGGGGCATACCCCGAGCAACTAGTACATTCAAGGTACACAACAGCCTCTAGGGGGCCAGCTATCTACATAATCACCAGAACATAAAAAACATTACATCACATTCAAAAACAGTACAGCCTCTAAGGGACCAAATTCAAAGCCGGCAGCAGATGCATCACCACGTCCGCAAATCAAGCCAGCATCGCAGCCACGATAGCAGATGCCTCAAAAATATTCAAACCCGGGACCAAATGGAGCAAATCCATAGAAGCATTTGACCTATGCGCATACGGTTTGCAAAACGAGTTGAAGCGGCGAAGAGTGCGTTAACAACATCATCGTGAAAGAATTGAAATCGTCGGCATTCACCAGAGCATACTGTTCCAAAACATCAACCGAGAACCGATCACGATCGAGATCGGCATCTGGGAACAGGGCCAAATCGGCATCTTGAAGAATCCTGATCGTCATTCACAAGAGCACACTGTTCCAAAAAATCAACCAAGAACCGATCACGGTCGAGATCAGCATCTGGGTACAGGGCCAGATCGGCATCTTGAAGACCACAGACATAGCAGAAGCAAACCAGAAGAATCCCAAGCACCAATTCTTCGACATCATCAAGCAAAGGCAATGCCACTCAAACCCGCCAGCGGCTCCACTACCTTGATAGCATCCGATGTGTCGCAATGAAAGATACAAACCAAGATGCTCATACAACAAATAAAATGCCGGCGAAACAACATCGTGTCCCCAAGAACAAGGCCAAGAAGCACTTTTTTTTCGTAAGTAAATTTTGGATTAATGGGAAAAAAATTACAAGATCAATGTTTTATCTCCAAGTATTTTACTTAGAGGTAAACATAAAGCGACAAGGCATGCCCCAGCAACTAGTACATCAAAAAAATTAAAACAACACAAAAGCAGAATGTGAAAATCATCGACTATTTCACGAACAAGTTCGTGATTAGCTCGCCCAAATCGTAGGGTCGAACTCAGCAAAAACAAACAAAATCCATCTTGGATCTTCGCCAGCTTAGGACCGGTGGAGGCGGCCACCATATCCCATTGACCAGACAGCAAAGCATCATGAACAAGCAGAACCTCAAAGCGGTGCCATGACCACACATAAACGTGTGACGCACCGCAAAACAGACAGCAAAACCACAGTCCTCAAAACAATCACAATGCGCCAGCATTAGAAATGCTAAATCCCAACAAATCTAGCCATGGAATGAGGGATTCTCAAGCAACCGCCCAAAACAGAGAGCACCACCAAAAACATTATATCCATTGCAGCAACAGAGGATCATCATCCAAAATGTCTTCAGCAGAATACCAAAAATTCAGCAATCCTAACTCAATCAGCTCCACCGCCATCCAATTTCAAGACGATAAAAGAAAAAGCTGAGGAAACTCGGTGTAAAAACCTAATGACTTTTTTTTTGGTAAGTAAGAATTTTAGATTAATGGGAGAAAATATAGTACAAAATAATATGTTTATCTCCAAGTATTTTGATTTGAAGATAAAACATAATACGCTAGGGCATGCCCCAAATGGACCGTACATCTGAATATACAAAAATGCCTCTAGGAGGACTACGATTACCGAAAACGACAATATTTGACATTTTCATCGTGAAACAAGACTGGTCGATCCAACACAAAATACTCAAAAGCAACCCATGGCTCCAAGGCACCCAAAATGATGCAATTGCATACCTTGTCACCGTGGGCTACCCAAATGGAGATCTTCAAGACAAATTCGCCATCATCCATCCGAGAATACGTTGGAAATCGAAGCAAAAACAGTCACGAGCTGCAAGCGTGACAACTCCCAAACCGATTCACCTACTATATGGGCAAACGGAAGTACGGCAGAACACAACTGCATACTCCATCTTCATCGAGGCTGCAACCACCACCAATTCAACCTCTTGCCTACCAAGGCTGCCCCTTCACCCGCTTCTTAAAAGCAGGCGAGTGACCATCGGAGCAGCGGCAAAATGGCAGAGCCGCCCTTAACTTGACCCTAGCCGCACATCTGCCTTACTTGTGCTCACCACGGACAATAGCAAACTTCCATCACCACGTCTGACCAAAGACATGAAATTCTCATAAAGACCACATGCTCCCACTCACCCCAATTGTATACACATTTCAATAAAAAATTCATAAAGATCGTGTGAGAAGAAAAGAAAATGGAGCAGATGAAGATCCATGACACCAAGTTCCCATTCGAGGTAATCTACATAGCAATAGAAACTACATCCACATATAGGCTATGCCATCACCAACGAACAACCCGGTCCACCAATATGATCCGAAGAACAGGTCATCCAAAACAATACCTATGAAATTAAGAAATGGCATCGACCATTTCAAAGAATTGCTAGTAACCGACATGCGGTTCAACCACAAGAAACTAAGAGACATCCTAAAGGTGATCATGAATGACTAATAGGATGTACCTAGCATCGGCCAATTAAGCCAACCAAAGATCCAAGGACCATATCAATCGCAATCCTAGCAAACACTTGCCGCATGATACTAAAGGCGAGCTAAACCTAGTACCCAAAACAAGAACCGCCAAAAAGCCAATCGCAAAGCGTGACATTACGTTAACACAATCGGTCGATCGCCAACGCAAACTCTGGCCAGCAACATAGTCGGGCAGCAGCAGCAGCCAACAATCGGGTCAGAAACCAGATAAAGTCAAATTGGATGGACTGCATCATACGCTCACGCAATGTGTCGCGCATCAATTACCGTCTCAAATAGGAAGGAATTTTAGCAACAAGAAAATCTCAATCGCTCCTCCGCCTTGACTAATGAGCCAATCCATAAATACCAAGGTTCCCCAACCCCGGGAACACAAATGGGACACCTACCTTACCAACAGAAAGAAGACCCAAAGAACCTACCGCACAATCCCTTCAAGATGAGGCAGCAAAGGGCAAATTGTGCAAGCAACAATTTACAAAACAAAGCTGAAGGAGCTAGACTCACTTTAGCAAGGCGCAAGGTCAAAGATCCGGGCCGAAGACACAGCTCCACGGTGTCGGTTGACAAAGTGAAAAGCAATCCAGTGGACTCACAAGAAGGAACTTGCGGCGAAATAGGCCTCGGCCCTACGCGCGTCTCAACCGAAGTGACCAACCCGACAAAGACACCAGCACCCCAACCCAATCGCAATTAAGACACCGCAGTGAGATCGCCCGAGCAACGCCGGAGGACAATCGCTCGTCGATTCCCATCAAGATGAGGAAGGATCCCACATAATGGACTAGTGAGAGAAGTAGGCCTCGCAACCAAACTCCAATCGTGAGAAAAAAACACCCATCGCGCCAAAGTTCAACGAACACCGACTTCCCAATCGAGGTCGGAACGCGAAGGAAACTAGAATCGGATCCATTAATCAACCGGCCGAGCAACGGAGATGCTGCGCCGAGGCCAGCTCCGTACCGCCGCCCGGCCGCAGGAAGGTCACCTAGGGGCTGGCTGAGAGATGAGCGATTCAAAATTGACCAAATTTTGAAAATCGCCTTGTCGCAGCGAGAATCATCGGAGCTTCTTTGAAAAACAGCCTCCGATCATTAGCACTAAAGCAGGCTAGGCACAACAAAGATCAAAGAATTCACAAAGGACCCGGCACACGAAAACGCAAATAGGTGAATGGAGAACATTGAATAGCCAAATACACACAACACTTACCAAAAAAAAAAAAATACACCAAAGAACCCGTGTAATAACCAAAGACCAAAGAATAAGGTCCATTACATGAAACACAGCACAACAATTAGTCTGCCTGGGACAATGAGCTAAGGCCATAGCGGCACAGCAACAAGCGAGAACAATTTAACCTAAATAGCCCAGTCCACATCTCGGTCAAATCCGTACGGTCCCAATCCATAAGCACACGGGCTCCCCAACCCAATCATCGCGGGACACACGGCAGGATAATAAAACAGAAGCGCACCCGCAGGAGATTCCGCTCAGCTAGTTCCATCAAGATGAGCCTACAAACCACAAAGGCTGTCAGAGATCGAAAGACATCATCTTATTGACCATAGGCAAGGCAGTCACAACCCAGCCACCATGTAATACAGTGAGAGGGGCGATCAAACAGGCTCCACCTCATCGTGAGAAAATTAAACAACCAAAAATGCCAACTCGCTCATCAATGCACATTCCATAAGCACACGGCCTCTAACCCAATCAAAAGGAAACACACACTCAAAGACAAACAGAAAGCAAAAGCACACTATTGCATCGAATTCTTCAAGACGAGGCAGCAGCCCACAAAATACATCAATCAAATCGGAACGGTAATTCTATCAAAGGAAGACTGCTCCAAAGACGCCCAAGACCTCTACAAAGGCCAACAACCGATGCCTTCACAACACCAATGCATCATCCAACCAAACAAAGAAGTCCACGAACTTTGTGGCATGACACAAAACCACCCTCACTGTGACTAACTCGTTTCAAGAGAACTAAGTTCAAACCGCATCTCGCTGTAATCCACCAATTCGGGGAAATACAGTTATTCAAAGAAAGGAGGCTTTACAATGTACTCCGTTTCATAAGTCAAGCCAAATCAAAGTGCACCTAACTACACACCACCAACAATGTGATCACCCCATGTTATTCAACGGCAAACAAGGATCAATCTTTCAACACACGGAGGAGCCCTCACAAATGTACATACCTTAATAAACACCACCGGCAGGCTTCCATCGATAGGCAAATAATGGACAACACCAGCAGATTTGAAACTACCAACAAAACAAAGGAGTAAACATGCATTGGCATTAACAATACCAATCCAGGTTCACCTCTTATTATCGGCCGAATGAACAGCTGCTATGTCAATTGGTCAAGGCTCCCGGGGAAGCCTTGGGTTTTTTTGGTTTCTTCTTTTTCCGAGATCTAGAGGGCTCTGTGAATCATCTTGCAAAAGGCTAAAGCCTCTCGACGCTTAAGAATTTCTCAGTGGAGAAATCGATGGGCCTCCCCACATAAATGTCAGCAGAGGACATGCTGGGGGAGTCAGAAACGGATTCCACAGGCTTGTTAGGAGCCAGGCCATACTTATGAATAATGCGTTGGATAGAGATAGGAGTCCTATCACTATCAGAATCAGCTTCAAGGCCCACCATTTTAGGAAAATTAGGAGACCCATTCGAACGACTTGCGCCATTCGAAAGGCAAATCGAACGGCCGGGAGCGATAGATAATAAGAAAGGGGCTGATTCCAAATCATCCCCAATACCAACTAGGGAGGGTAGTATAGACGAAGAGGAGCCAACCGCCAAGTCCACACCAGCCACACCATCCACCTCAGAGCTCAAAGAAGAAGGCAACCGAACAGTATCAACGGCCACCATATCCATATCATTAGAGATCAGCCCAAATTCCATTAACAAAGGGGAATCCTGAGCATGAGGTCGCACAGCCAGCAACGAACAGGCAGGCTTGACAGATTGGCAAGGAGTCGAATTTGGATCGGCCTCCAACAGATCAGGCCCCGAAGGCATCCTGTCACGCCATTCTTCATTAGAAGAATGAAGAGTCAGCTCACCATGAGAGGGCGTCAGAGCCATATCAACATTCACGACAATATCATGAACCGATGTGGGCTCCACAGGGTCAACCAAAGAATTAGGACTATCCATATTAGGAGGACCCGAGTCAGGAACGGAGCCATCCAATTCCAAGGAATTTGGGACAACAAAGAATAGGCTAACTCCTGGGATACAAAAATTCATCAAGCCCCCGCCCCCGGACGCAATAAGATTTTGTTTTGTCAACGGAGACTCGCGGACCACCCCTATATCGAGACTCCGTGCAATTCAACCTCAACAATGATACCCTCCTTCACCCCAAATGCACCGGGTTCAAAACAATCCGAAGGAGCACCGCGCTGTGTGTGACTTCTACACACACCCGAGCCGATTGCAAGCGGCTCCATTTTAGTGAGCAAAGAGAAGGATCAAGTTTAAGAGGCTTACCCACTGCGCTACTAATCCAGCTGAGCCCAAGAGGAGTCCGTAACTCAAAGGGTGGACGTGCTCATCAACTTGATCCAAATAGGGAATGAAACCATCTCTGTTTCTTTAACCAATGGCATACCGGGGACCATTGCTCGAGCAGAAGGGGCAACCTCTCAAGGTCCAAGGGGCCCCGGCCGTGACAACATTTGATTTCACAAGAGAAAAACGAAACAGAAGAGGCCATCGCCTTCCGCTACATGTACGAGGCCAAAGCGAGACCAAAGCCTACGAGCAATGTCGGTCACGGCCTCGAAGTGAAGGCCTTTACCGAGAAGCATCCTGATCGCCGATTTCAAACCGATTCACACCGATGAATCACTGGAGGCAGAGAGATACGAAGCGTGACACCTCCACGGACTGCGGGAGGGGGCACTCTAGAGATGGGGAATGGAGGGGCACCCCGGGCTCGCTCTGTGAATAACCTCACGGACAGGACGAAACCGCATCAGGGGCCAGACGAGGGGCTAACGGGAGATCCACCACAATCGAAGGACTAAGCGGAGGACAAATAATGACCAAGGCCAACTCCGGGTCGGGCGAGGAGGCCGAGAGACCCGAGTCAATGGGTCGGCAAGGAAGAGAGGTAGGAGTGCAATGTACTCGGCGTGTCGACTCGCTGGGCCGGGCGCCTCAACCAAGGAGGGTGAAGCAAAGACGGGGCCGATTTCAAATTTGAAATCGAGGAGAGAAGTGAGAGATCTCTCACTAAGTCTCGCAAACACTCCCGGCTCATGCTTGGCTAACACCAAAAGGTGGATGTACCTAACTAGCATCCGATTTCCGGGGCCGTACCAAGCCACAAAGATCTAGAACAAAGATTCCATCGCCTCAAGTGTGGCTTCTCACAAATCAGCACCAGCAAAATCCCCAGAGAAAACCATGCATTTCTACACTTACACAGCCAAACAATCTACATTTAGAGAAATAGGCGCAATATCCTCAAGAATGGTGAGTATTCCACCTCCAACAAAGACAATGAAAAAATCAGCACTTCACCTCCTACCGGATCAACAAACTGTATAATGTAGCATAAAATGCCATCTCAACTCGCGCAACAAGACCAAAGACAGCAAATAATCCTCCATTCCATGGGCAGCATTTTTCCATCTCCAACAGAGCAAAGAAAAGGTCAAGAATACTGTCGTTAACGTCATCCGAAGATGCAAAGAACCCGTAAAAATTAAGCGTGTGATACCGATCCAAATGTATCAAAGACTAGAAGAGACCGCAGCAGCACTAGCGTAAAAACAGAGCCAAGGATTCATAACACCTTTAGCAACCCCAAGAGAAAACAGAAGCCGACACTAAATCGGTTCAAGAACCACAAGAAGAATCGGACAAGATAATCGAGGCACAGCCAATATTAATCCCCGCCCAGATCGGATAAATCTAGATTTAACCCTGAACTCTATCAGCCTCCAGCAATTCCAAGAAGACCGAGAACAACCCTGCCGATGCAAAGGCTCCCCAACATCAACAAATGGCACCAAGAACCCAATTCCATCCATCAATAAATAAAATGGGAGCTCAACATGCCGAGTTTCAGATTTCAAATCAAAAACAGCAACACCGATGAATAAAACTCAAGCAATGATCTTCGCCAGCCCAAAGAAAATGAACATCAAGGCCAGGACTGGGCAGAGGCATCCACAGCATATCCGAGACGTATTGGGAAGTAATCACGGACAACAGATCAAGGATATCAACACATCCCCATTCAAGCCAAGAATCGGGCCGCACCATCATTGGTTCACCAACATCAAAAGATTAAATCAGACACCGCCAAACAGCCCGTAATACCCTACGCCAACACCATCAACCAGCCGCAACGAACAACATTGTAGTCAAATACAAATACAGCCCATACCCCCTTCGTGCCACCGCCTCTTGCAGTGTCAATGCAAACTGAAAGGGCAAAGAGCAGCCGAAAATCATAAAAAGAAAGGACCAATGAACCGCCGTATGATCAAGAATCAAGTTTCACCGGGGCTATGGTGGCCCACCGAGACCTCCTCTACCGAAATATTGTCGCTACTGCCCCGAGGGCTGCCCGTGCTGCCTCCGAAACATGGTGTTCCGCGGATTCGCCAGCAAGATGGCCTTGCTGTGCAATCGCCAAAGGTCTCACTCCCCACAAATGCATCACGGGTTTCTGTAGTTGAAAGGAGGACTTTGGAGGTAAGTCTCCTCTCAAATTTTTTTTCCTCCTTGTTCTCCTCTCTCATGGTGAAAATGTCATCCTATCCCTCCTCCGAAGTCATCCAACAAGGTGAGGACCTCTCGGGTGCCACTCAGGGGTTACTTTTGACGGGCAATCCTATTCACTTTAATGTCAAGTAATGCAATTACTAGAAAAAAATTTGAGGCGATTTGAGCATGCGATGTAGCGGGAACGACCGGGTTTTTTTCTTCCGCTTTTTCATCCAACACAATGCTTGAAAAATGTCTTAATAGTGGCCCATGGTCAATTGCCGCCATTCTCTTCTCAAGATCCGAAGCCAGGAATGGTATTGTCCCGTGAGGAGCATAAATTTATTTCCCTGTTTGGACTACCATGTCCTGGATCCCGTTGAATTTTGGACCCTCCGGGTTTATGTTGGATTGCTAGTGCGTTGGAAACTCCCTCGTGTTAGACCCGCCACCGAAAAACTTGAACGCCCTGGGCTTCGCTGCACATGTGTTGAATCACGCCAAGCCCCTGCAGCTTCATGTGGTAATGATCCGCACGAATGGATATGCTGTTCCCGGGGGATGATCAGCCGAGAGAAATATATTGGTTACCAACATTCGCGGCGCGGAGTGTTGCCCTGCAAGAAGAGTGGAGGTTCGGCTCCTCTCTAAGGCCTCTCTTGGGTCCCTAAGAAAAGGGTCCCTCCGAGGCCCAAAGTGGAAGCTGCCCTCACCCATGAGATCTCCAGCCAGATGTGCTGCCCTCCCGTGCTTCTCAGCCCGTATGGCCTTGTCTTCGAACAATACCTTCTCGCATTCTTCAGAGCCCCGCCATGATGACCCAATGGAGTCCGACAGCTCATCCCTCCGGCTAACCAGCCTCGAGGTTCCACCGGGATCCCCATGCACGAACTCCGCCCAATTCATATTATCCTCTCTCAAAAAGATTTCTAATGAGGGGCGTTCCTCCGAGTGTGGCTGAGGTCCGATCTTGCCCCCGCTCCCGCTCCACGGGCCCGATCGATCCGAGAGATCTAGTGATGAGGCCTGGGCCCCGATCATCCCGCTTCTAGTCCTGGGAGGCTATAGGCCTAGTGGTTTGTCCCGGACAGCCATCCAAAGGCTTGTCCAATTGACTCACTCATGCCTTGTCCCTGCTCCTAATATCTCCCGGTCTAACAAGAATGCCCTTGTGACTAAAAGCAGGAGACGTAAAGCCGCAAGATGAACAAATGCCCGGGACCTATGAGCGGTCTCTGGCGCGCCCGTTTTAATGATCAACACACTGAATGTGAGGGGTCTCAATGGGCCGGTGAAGGCCTGCGAAGTCCGCAACTCATTAAGTCC
>BSYO01000114.1:0-13592 GCA_033239525.1 Nepenthes gracilis
AAACTAGATTTAGCCATGTATTACGAACGTAAAAATATGTAATTTAAGTTCCGGAGAAATCAGGAAACAAACGAAGTGAATTGAAATATCTTATTAACTTCAGGAAAATAAATCAAATGAGATTTTCAATGTAAATTGAGAAAAGCTTTTAAAGTAAAACAGAAAATCATGTTTGAATATAGGGATACCTTTCTCTAAAGCTAAATATAATACATGAGCGGTAGCGAACTAGTACAATGGGAAAAATAAGAAAGTAGTTTTATAAAGCAGTTCACAAGTATAAATTAAAATAAAAGAACGTACCTTTTTGCATAATGGGTCAGCAAGTTAATTAAGATGCAAATGAATATAAATGTTATCCCTAGATAAACCAATTATTAAATAATGACTAAGTATCTAATATTAGACCTGAAGCCTAGTGATCTTACCATGATCAGAGTTATAAAAGCTCGAACGGGTTATCGTTGTAAAGATATCCGATGAATCGTGGTAAGTAAGTGAAAGACAAAACTGACTATGATAGCTGGTTTTCTGCGAAATCTATATAAGTAGATGGTTTAAATTATATCAATATAGGTATAGAATTGCTTGATCTCAAATAAAATTAATTTTTTAACTTTAAAATTAAAAGTCAATTCGCATATATTGGGGATTGTGAAGATTTTATCAGTGAGGATTTGCTCTCAAAAGGATAATGATTAGTTTTAAGCTATCGGACATAGTACGATAAGGTTGTATGTCTAAAGGGAAACAGCCCAGAACAAGAGTTAAAGGTTCCAAAATTATTGTTAAGTGAAAAATAAGGAAGTATTTTTAAAATACAACCAGGAAATAGGCTTAGAAGCGGCCATTTTTTGAAGATCTCGTAACAGAGCACTGGTTTATAATATTTTATATTACATATTTTTTTAAAGTGTCAAAGATTCAACGGATCTAAACAATATACCTATACCTTGTCTATAAAGTAAATATTTCTTTTTTACTAAAATTAATATAAGAATAAATATTTACTGATGGGTAGCGGAATAAATAATCTTAGATCAAATTAATTTATAATTTGAAAATAAGAAAATCCTAAGTGATAATGCTGACATGAGTAACGAAAAAGGGATAGCACCCTCGCCTTAAGCTTATGGTATTTCATTTTATTATTAAAGTAACGGCTCTAAGTTTTTTAATTAACCTAAAGGATTAAACGATGAGAAAATTCTTAATAACAAATTTATTTAAATAATCAAAAAAAAAATTGAAAGAAATAATATAAATTATTTTAATCATATACTACCACAAGTAAGCAAACAGATGGTTATGATTAACAAATTGAACTCGACAAAATTTAATTCCTCTAATCAATATAGGCGTTTTACTATGATAACCCATCGTTATTAACTTTAAACAAATGAAGTATTTATCAAGCGCATATACTGTCTTTCTTAGGGAAAAGCGCACTTTTATCTCATACAGGAAGATGCCTATAATGTATAAACCGTAGGGAAGGCGAACATAACGTCCTTTACTGAGAGAGAAGGCTATTAGTTAGAAATAAGACAAATTTGATTAGGCGTTTAAGAGGATTAATGTTACATTAATGGGAAGTGGTGGGTGCAAATTGACACCGTAACTTACTAATAGTAGGTGTGCCATAATAGGAAACATAAAATGGTGTTGTACGACTGTTTAATTAAAACAAAGCACTTTGCATAAGATTAAAAAATCAAAGTATTGAGTGTGATTTCTGCCCAATGTTGGCTGGTTAACAGATATTTTTAATCAAAAACGATTAGATTTTGAAGGAAACCCCAATCAATGGCGGCCTTACCGATGAGGGTCCTAAGGTAGCGGAATACCCTGGCCGTTAAATGCGGTCTTGCATGAATGATTTAACGATACAACAGCTGTCTCAATGATTGTCTCAGTGAAATTGGAATAACTGTGCAGATACAGTTTACTTCTAGATAGACGAGAAGACCCTATGCAGCTTTACTGTTTTTAGTAATTGGATATAATTAAACAAGTTTTAGCGTATAAGGTAATTGTTAAAATATAATTGAAACACCTTTACTAGGTATGTTATATAAGGCTGTCTTTTCTTCTGATTCTATTATTTTAGGTTGTAAATAAAGATTAAAAGGATAAATGAAATTAGACCAAAATATTGTAGATAAATTTTATACTAGTCATCTCTTTAAAGCTAATTTAAAAAATTTTTAAATTTAAGACATTTACTATTAGATAGTTTATGTGGGCACAGATCCCACAAAAAGTACCTGGGTATCTAAAGTTAATTTGGTAAAATTTTTAATTTAAGCATTAATTAAAAAGTTGTGTTATAAAGAAATAATAATATACATCTTTATTAATTCAACACATTTTAGTTTGCAATAGATAAATATTTATTTATCCGATTTATTTTTCTATTAAGTTAGATTTACAAATATTATTTAAGTAAGATTTTAACTATATGGAAAATAGAATCAAAATATCAATAGACTTATACTTATCATATTTAAGTTAAAATTTATTATTCAGTTATTATATAATAAAAATTTTTTTATATAATTAACTTGATGAAAGTTTAATGGCTTAATCTTGGTTTTTACTGTTTGACTTAACTTTTTTATCAGTCGCGTAAGAAATGAGGCATATGATCACAAGATAAAAAAGATAATGACAAGGTCTTGGATTTTGAAAAAGAAAATAAACGCTAGGGATAACAAATCTGCTAATTGCGCCAGAGAGTACAAATTGAGTGCGCAGTTTGGCACCTTAAATATTTATATTTAAAGAAATTAAAGTATTTATTAAAAAACATTTAATATAACAATGAATAAACTTAATATGAAATTTAAAGATATTTTAGTTGGAATGTTAGTAGGAGACGGTCATTTAAATAAATCAAAAGGCAAATTTTTATTACTTTGGAAACAAAGTCTTAAACATAAAGACTATGTATTTTATTTATACAAAACGTTAATGACAGGAGGGTTATTTCTTAATCCAATAAAATATTATTCTAGATCAGATAAAAGATTCAACAAAACAAATGAATCTATTTATTTCAAATCTTATAATCTAGAAAGTTTAACTTTTTAATTATATTTTTATCTGGAGATAGAATAAAAATAATACCATTAAATAAAAACAATGACTTACCCCAGTGGCATTTGCCCATTGAATATGTGGAGATGGACAGTTAGTTAAAATGGAGGTATTACTCTTTGTACAGGTAATTACACTTTAGGAAGTTAATTTACTTAATAGATGCTTTAAAAAATAATTTTAATGCAAATTGTACTATTCATAATAAAAAGGGAAAAAGTGGAAATATTTATCACAGAATATACATATAAAAAGCAAGTTTTGATAATATAAAACCTTTAATTATAGACCATGTTCATGAATCATTTTATATAAAAATTTATAAAAAAATAATAATTGACATCGGGGATTTTTCCTTAGTAATATAAGATTAGCAGCAGGCTATATGCTGGAACCTCCTAAAGCTTTGAATAAAAATAGTAAAATCTTAATGAAAATCTTATCCCAATATAGGACAAGATTAATGGATAATCAGCAGGGAAGTCTATATTGAATCTTGGCAAAAAGTTTGTAAACCCCTCAACGACTACACGCCTGCATCCAGAGCCATGTAATTACTCTTCGTACTGGATAAAGATATAGTCTAACCCATTAAGAAATTAATGGTATTTTTGCGATGTCGGCTTGGCTCATCCACATGAATGCAGAAGTCATGAAGGGTACGACTGTTCGTCGATTAAAGAGCTACACGAGCTGGGTTAAATACGTCGTGAGACAGTATGGTTTCTATCTTCTAGAAGAAATTAGAGTAAAATAAAAATAGCCCCTTCGTACGAAAGGAGTTGGGTATGCTAACCTATAGTTTACCTGTTGTTAATGCATAAATGTGGCAAACCTAATAAAAGGTAAGGAGAAAATCCTAATAAGAGGAGGGATAGTAATCCCAAGTTTACCCTATGGGTGTACCTACAAAAGATTGGCACGGCAGGAAAGCTAAGTTGGTTAAAGATAAGTGCTGAATGCATATAGGCGCAAAGCTTATCTTAGGATACTTTTAAATATACGTAGAATACTATTACGAAAGAAAGTATAGGCTTTTGTTTAAAGAGTTTTAATGCTTTCAGGCATAAAGTACTAATTTTATTAATAACTAATAATACACTTATCAAATAATATGCTTATTATCTTCCGTAGAGATTATTTTATAGAGTAAAACCAACGCGAGAAAGAAAAACTATTTTTTTTTCATAATCTTTCATTTCCCTATATGAAAACTTTATATTAAAGTAAATATAGTCGTAAAAAACTAAATAAGGTATAGTTTAATAGGTAAAATAGGAAGCTTCAACCTTCAAATTCTCAGTTTTCAAATCTAGTACTCTTGTTATGATAAAAGAAATTAATAATATATTATCCCACTACTTTATTTTAAATTTTATGAGGATGGTAAAAGTAGAGGAAAAGGGTTCTTTAACTTAACAGGTAAAGTGTACTTTTGATAAGAGTATGTTCGACGTTCAAAATCGTCGAAGAATCAAATATAATAAGAGGAATTGGCTGAGTAGTTTTAAAGCGATAAGCTTGAAACTTATTTTAGAAAAACTAACATCCGTTCGAATCGGATATTCTCTGTATATACGGGTTAGAGCCGGGTTTGGTTGAAACTCATTTGGGTTGAGGAAAAGTTATGTTCAAATCCTGTGTTAAAAATTATTCTATAATATACTTGCTAGTATAAATATACCAGGTAAATGTAGTAAATTATACATATATATAATTTTATTTAATATTTATCTACATAGACAAGTAACTTTGCAGAAAGTGTTTAATAAATTTTATATAATAATATGGTACGTATAAAATTTTATGCGGATTGATGTAACAGTAACGCAATGGGCTCATGACATACATATAGGTGCAACTCCTATGTCCGCACCGTCTTTTATTTTAAAGGCTGTAGCAATTGGTAGAGCAAGCTGCTCGCGATAGCTCAGGTGGGTGTTCAAATCCTCCGGCCTTATTTATTCATATAATTAATATGTAATCCGAGTGCTGGAATTGGTAGACAGGGAAAATTTAAGCTTTTCTGATTAAAAATCGTAAACGTTCAGTCGTTTCTCGGATATACTTTTTAAGTATAATTTAATATCTTAGCAAAATAAAGACCTATAGACAAGTTTGGTTAAGTCATAACACTCACTGTACAACCAGGGTTCGAGCCCCTGTGGGTTAATAATCTTACTAAAATATTAGTAAAAATTATCATGATAAGTTAATAAATACTTTATTAAAAACAAATAAGTTTACTATATCCAATAAATATTATTAATATCTTTATTTAAATGATACAAGCAGCAAGAATAATTGGTACAGGATTAGCAACAACTGGTTTAATAGGTGCAGGTGTAGGAATAGAGGTGTAGTGTTTGGGCATTAATTTTAGGTGTAGCTAGAAACCCTTCATTAAGAGGACAACTATTTTCTTACGCTATTTTAGGTTTTGCATTTTCTGAAGCAACAGGTTTATTTGCTTTAATGATGGCATTCTTATTATTATATGTTGCTAATTATAGTAAAAGAAATTTTATGCATGAAAGAAATAATCATGATAACAAGGAAAAAAATTAAAAGGTAGATAATATATACACATATGTAAATATTATTTAAGGGGATATAGTTTAAATGGTAAAACTGCGATTTTGCATATCGTTATTTTAGGATCGAGTCCTAATATCTCCAGTTTATTATCGCCCAGCTCAATTGGCCGGCGGAGCTCTGGAAGATGTAGGTTGTAAAGTTCAAATCTTACTTTAGGCATGCTAAATTTTACTTAATAGATATATGGTTATTAATATAATAAATATATTAATGAATGCTGAAATTGGTAGACAGATTCCGCTTAGGACGGAATGAGTGATACCCATACAAGTTCGAGTCTTGTTACCTATATTTTCGATATAACTGTTTCTACTATGATGAAAGGTATTATTACTTTTTATTATAATTTGTTAATAAACATAAGGCTAAAAGTATGATTAAAAGGTAAAAAATTATATTATTAATAATAAATATGTTGTAGACTATAATCATTAAGTCATAAATTTTTGGTATTTACCATTGAGTGTTCGAATCACTCCAACATAAAAGCCTTCTTTTAGATCTAAAGGGTGAATATAGTTCAATTGGTGGAACAACTGTATGTGGCACAGTAAGTTTTCTGTTCAAGTCAGAATATTCGCCCTTTATGCCAGTAGTTCAATGGGTTAGAACATTAATTTCATGCATTAATAATGAGAATTCGAATTTCTCCTCTGGCTAATTATAAGTATACTCAGAGTAAACACATTATACCTATATTACACTATAATTATTTTATAATAAAAAAAAAAGATGGGATAAATAAGGGAGATTGGCTTAATTGGTAAAGCGTTCGTTTTACACACGGAAAGATAGTGTTCAACTCACTTATCTCTTATTTAATCTTTAAAAATTAATTTAATTTTTATCAATAATTTATTAAATTTTTAATAAGTATTGTATTTTATGGTATTTATATATAAAATGTTATTAATTTTATAGTCCTTCATATAGAAATCTGTTATAATTTAATATATCTATCTTTTTTAATTATAAAGAATATTTAAATATAATAAAGATATAATTTATATGATAAAATTTAATTTAGATTTGTAATAATATGGAAAACAAAAATGATAACTCAATTGACCACAAAGAAGGTTCTTCTGGTAAAAATCATGGTGAAAAAGAAAAGCATCTGATGCTAGTCTACAGGAAAATGAGGTAACAAAAAGAGTGGCTATCAGACTGGTTCTGATCAACCTAAAGTTGGTTCTGATCAACCTAAAGTTGGTTCTAATCAATCAGAAGCCACAAATAGCAGAAGTTAGAGCCCTTTCTCCTACCCAAGGTCAAAACCAAGACCAATATAGACAATTAGGTGAACAAACTTTACAAAATTTTAATGAACGTGATGGTACACGTTTAGATAATATTGACAATATATTAATAGTTAACGAAACTAATGCTGAGGCAAACGAATATTTTAAGTTAAAAGAATAGGTATAACTGAACATTGCTGATATTGCTGTTTGAGCTTCTACTAATGCAGGTGCGTCACAATCTTATATTGACAATCTTGTATCTAATAGAGACGGTTTATTAGCTGGTTTAGAACAACAAAAGGAGGAGGTAAGCTGAGGAACTTGCGGATAGCATTTCTTCGAAGCCTCAGTTTCACCTGAGGAGCAGGAGCATCTCCTGCTTTAGCTTCAGGCCCCAGTTGTAGCAGAAGAAGCTGGGTATACACCACAAGACTCTAGTGATATTACTTCGGAGGGTGAACCATTTGATTCTTGAGAGGAATAAGTTAAAAAAATTTTTTCTTTTAGGGATAAAATTTGATTAAATTTTAAAATAGATTTTATCAATGAAAGATTTATTTAGTAATATGATTATAAACTTTGATGCTCCTAGACCATGAGGTTGTATTTCAAGATACTGCTAGTCCTCAAATGGAGGCATTAGTGAATTACACGACAATATTATGTTTTATTTAGTTATAATTTTATTGGTGTAGCGTGAATATTATTATCTATAATAAGAAATTATGTTAACAATAAATCTCCAATCAGTAACAAATATCTGAATCATGGTACATTAATTGAATTAATTTGAACTATAACACCTGGATTCATTTTAATTTAATAGCTTTTCCTTCATTTAAGTTGTTATATTTAATGGACGAAGTTACAGACCCATCTTTAACAGTTTTTGTAGAAGGACATCAATGATACTGAAGTTACCAATATCCTGACTTTCTTAACGAAGATGATGAAGAACTAGAATTTGATTCATATTTAGTTCCAGAATCAGACTTAGAAGACGGAGGTTTAAGAATGCTTGAAGTAGATAACAGAGTGATATTACCAGAACTTACACATGTTAGATTTATAATTTCTTCTGGAGATGTTATACATTCTTATGCATGTCCTGCATTAGGTATTAAATGTGATGCGTATCCTGGTAGATTAAATCAAGTATCTGTTCTTATTAACAGAGAAGGTACTTTTTTTGGACAATGTTCAGAAATATGTGGTATACTACATAGTTCTATGCCAATTGTAATAGAATCTATTTCTCTAGAAAAATTTTTATCTTGATTAAAGAGAACAATAAAATATAATATGCTATTATATAATTAACAAAATAATCATTTTAACGTACAAATATTAAATTTATCATTTTATGAAAAAAAAGAAAGAAATTTGTGGTATAAAAAAGGGGAAATATAAACTTTTTATGTATTATATTGTGATAAATGTAAATTTAGGTAATATATAAAATATTTTCTTTAATGTGTTAAGAAAGCCTATTTAAGGTAAATTATGTTTAGTATAATATATTTTACATTAATCATCTAATGGTACCCAAATATATATTTAATTTAGTATACAATTTACTTATCTTCCCCTCCCATTAATTTCACTTATACTTTCCTTTTACTTTTACTTTTTCTAAAAAAAAGAAACCTATTTAAATGGCATAACCGTTTTACGAAGAATTAAAAAAAAAAAAAAAATTTTTTTTTTTATTAGCCCTAATAGTTATAATAGTATTAACGTCTTGAAAAAAAAAAGATGTCAAATTTAAATGAAGTTTATTTAAAAGGTCATCCTTTAGTATTAATGTCCGTTTCTTATATTAATTACAACAAGTGCATCTACTATATTTACTTTAGCCAGCCTTTGGTGTGTTGACTATGCATAATTTTTTCTTTTGCAGGATATTAGCAATTTTGCTGCTTTTATGTATTTAATATCTATAATCATATAATTAAAAAAATAATGTTTAATTCAAACAGGAAACCTTATTCAACTAATCTAAAAATATGTCTAGATCATAGGCTAAACTTAGGAGTAGCCTTATTCATAACATCAGAAGCTTTATTTTCCAAGCAATATTCTGAGCTTACTTAAAGATGTATCTCAAAAATAGTGGAACTAGGAATCAATGACCTCCATGGGTATAGAAGCAATAAATGCATTCAAGAATTAGACCTTTACTAAATAACGAAAATATTATCATAAATAGCTTTTAATTCATATCCTCATCATTCATTAATAATATGTGTAAAAGTTAATAGTGCTTTATTTGAACCAATTAATACTATTATTTGAGCTTTATTTATTTACTGCTTTTAAAGAATAGAATATACAGTTTACATCATTTACATTAAAAGATTAATCATTTAAATTTGTTTGTTATTTTGGTATTAATAACTTTATTTGAGTTACAACGTTATAAATTTACTATTTTTTATGCGAAATATTTTCACGATTTATTCGTAGATATCATTTAGTTAATAACCACCATCTTTATTTAGAATCAGGTATTATATATTAAAGAATTTTTTAATGAACATATGATCATTTCTGTTCTTATCCGTTTATCAATTGGGGGTTCCTAATAATTAATTATTTAATAAAATAAATATTTATAATGAGTTAATATATTTAACTGTAGGTTATATAAAATGTAAGATTAAAAAAATAATAAAAACAGTGCATATACTTTTAGTAAAAAATTGTAAAACAAATTTTCTGATCGTTATTAAATTAAATAGGTGTAAAATGAACATTTAACAATATATTTAACACAATTCGAAATAAGTACAAATACTTAACATAAATGTATTTATGATGGTGATTTATGAATATCTTTAACATTTAGTATGATTATGTACTTAACTATATTAGCTAAAATAGATTTTCCTTTTTAAGATTGCCTGCGATAACTTAGGAAAATAATATCAACGATGTACATTTTTCTATTTTGATTAATGAATCTATTTATGCTACTGTTCATAGTATAGTAAAATTCAAATTAATGAAATATAGAACATACCTTTTCCTTTTATATATGATTTTGTTTTCATATTAGTAAATAACTTGATAGGTATGGTGCCTTACAGTTTTGCTTTAACAAGTCACTTTGTTTTCACTTTCCTGTTAAGTTTTAATATTGTTTTAGGTGCAACTAATAATAAATTTTTAGCAGACATAGGGCTATAAGATTTTTTTCTTTTATGAAAGAGCTGGTTGTTATTTACCTTTGATCTACCTTTTCTAATCGAACATTAGATATTTATTTATAATTTAGCGGATAACAAATGTATTCTTTTTTGATTTCAAGATTGGCAGCTAATTTATTTTTTACACATAATTTATTAATATATGATTAAGTGGATGGCCATAACATTATGATATTGTATAATTTACTTCTTTTTAGCTTAATGACCTTTAAATTTATAATAGCATTTTCTGACGAAGAATTAGATCATTGCTTTCATACAAGCTCAAGTTTAAGAAGTTTTATCTTGTTCTTAAATAAAAGAGGGCTAGAATTACATCATAAAACTACCAATGCTAATATAATTCTTATATTTTTTAATACGTATAGGTTAATTATCCGTTTCGTCTTCCATAATTTTTAGAAACCCTTATTTATCTTATTAATATGTATAAAAATGTTAAAGGTTATTAAATAAAAAAAAAAGATTAAAATCTTGTATAGAAAGGATATTTAGAACTAGCTAAATATGAAGATAATTTTTATATAAGTACCATATGTATTATACAATTAAATATTTTTAGATTAATGTAAAAAATATAAAGTTGTTTAAATAAGGCGATATATTTGCTAAGTAATAGTCTTATATTTTAAGTATTGGAAAAAAACAGTACTTTAATGTTAAAACTAATTTTAAAAAATTATGAACTTATCTTTAATTCTCTTTTTAATAGGGAATATTAGGTTTTTGTTTTAAATAGAAAAAACATAATATTAATGCTTATATCAATTGAAATAATGTTATTAGCTATAACATTTTTAATTCTATTAAGCTCATTTAGCTTTGATGATATACTAGGTCAAGTATATGCAATATATATAATAGCTATAGCAGGAGCAGAATCCGCAATAGGTTTAGGTATACTAGTAGCATTCTATAGATTAAGAGGAAGTATAGCAATACAACTTAAATAATGTATTTATTAATAATAATATTGCCTTTATTGGCTTCCATATCATCTGGTTTTTTTGGAAGAAAAATAGGAGTTAAAGGATCACACATAATAACATGTTCTTCGGTTATTTTAACTACTAGTTTGGCTGTAATATCATTTTTTTGGTAGGTCTAAATGGTATACCAGTGACTATACAGTTATTTAGATGAATTGATTCTGAGTCTCTTAACGTTATTTGAGCATTTAATTTTGATTCACTAACAGTATCAATGTTAATTCCTGTTCTTATAATATCTTCTTTAGTTCATGTGTATTCTATAGGTTATATGAGTCATGACCCCCATAACCAAAGATTTTTCAGTTATTTAAGTTTATTCACTTTTATGATGGTAATTCTTGTAACATCCAATAATTACTTATTAATGTTTGTGGGTTGAGAAGGTGTAGGTGTATGTTCATATCTACTAGTTAGTTTTTGATTTACAAGAATAGCGGCAAATCAAAGCTCAATAAGTGCATTCTTAACCAACAGAGTAGGTGATTGTTTTTTAACTATAGGTATGTTTGCCATGTTATGAACATTCGGTAATATAGATTATTCAACTGTTTTTTCTATAGCTCCTTTTATAAGCGAAAATATAGTAATCTTAATAGGGGTTTGTCTACTAATAGGTGCTATGGCTAAAAGTTCTCAAATAGGTTTACATGTTTGATTACCTATGGCTATGGAAGGTCCTACTCCAGTTAGTGCGCTAATACATGCTGCTACTATGGTTACAGCAGGAGTATATTTATTAATACGTAGTTCTCCTTTAATAGAGTACAGTAATACCGTATTACTATTATGTTTATGAATTGGAGCCATCACTACAGTATTCAGTTCTTTAATAGGGTTATTCCAACAAGATATTAAAAAAGTTATAGCTTACTCAACCATGAGTCAGTTGGGTATGATGGTTATAGCTATTGGATTGTCTTGCTATACCGTAGCAATATTTCATTTAGTTAATCATGCTTTCTATAAAGGTCTATTATTTTTAGGAGCAGGTGCTGTTATACATGCTGTTGCCGATAACCAAGACTTTAGAAGATATGGAGGACTTAAATCTTTTTACCTTTAACTTACTCAGTTATGTTAATAGCTTCTCTAAGTTTAGTTTGCATTCCTTTTATGACAGGTTACTATTCTAAAGATTTCATTATAGAATCTTCTTATGGTCAGTATTCTTTTTCTGGTAATGCTGTATATTTTATATCTACTATTGCTGCTATGTTTACTACCTTATACTCGGTTAAAGTATTATATCTTACTTTCTTAACTAACCCAAATGGTCCCTTAACAAGTTATAAACAAGCACATGAAGGTGATATATTTATGAGTATACCTTTAATTATATTAGCAGTATTTTCTATATTTTTTGGTTATATAACTAAGGACATATTTATAGGTTTAGGTTCTGACTTTTTTGCAGATAACGCTTTATACATACATCCTAGTCACGAAATAATGCTAGATACAGAGTTTGCAGTTCCTACTATTTTTAAGATTATTCCTCTAATATTCACTATATCCTTAAGTATATTATCTATTATACTTTCTGAATTTATGCCTACAGCATTAATGCATTTTAAATTATCTAAGATTAGGTTATAATATATATGGTTTTTTTAATCAACGTTTTCTAGTTGAAATGTTTTATAATAAATATATTACAGATTTGATACTAAAATTAGGAGGACAAACTACTAAAATAATAGATAAAGGTTCTATAGAACTAGTAGGACCATTGGATTAGAAAAAGGATTTACAAATTTAAGTAAAAATATCTCTAAATTAGATACAGGGTAATTACTTCGTATGCATTATATATATATTAATCGGATTAACGTTTTATATTAATGCCTTATATATCAATTAGACAATAACCTATTACTTATAATTATTTTTGGCTTATTAGTTAATTTAAAAAAATAATATTAACATATTAATACAACACAAGCAAATTGTATTATTTTTTTTTACTAGAGGATTTTAAATTTTGTCTGATACTAGTTCAGTTTGTCTACTTTCGATAAATAATGCATTTTTACCTAATTCAAGAGCGAATCCTAATGTTAGTACGATAAAAATATATAAGCATAACTATAAGACCAAAATGGAATTAACATATGCACTAACAGCATTACGGATAAACTAATAGTATTTCTAAATCAAATAATAAAAAAACAAAGCAAATATGAAAAAGAAATACTAAATTCACTTCCTATTTTGTCAGGGAAAAGAATGAAATCCACATTCAAAAGAACTATTTTTTCTTCATATGGGTTATGAGGAGCAAAAATTAAATTTACAGCTAACAATATAATAGCTAATACTGGTATTAGTAAGAAAAAGAATATTTGACTTGTCATTTGATTTAAATATAATAAGGCTAAGTATGCTACAATATTAAATCATTCTTCTGGTGTGTATATAAATAATGTTAATAGTAAAGTAATTACAGATAC
>BSYO01000116.1:0-12977 GCA_033239525.1 Nepenthes gracilis
AGTGTTGACAGGCTTGCGCCTCCTAGCCCTCTGGCGTCACGTTGTCGCCCGGAGTAGGCGGTTGCACAGGCTCTTGAGGCCCGGCCAATGACTTGACGGGCTTCAAGTGGCTTTCTTAGCCGATGAGTGCAGCGTGCAGTGACCGCGGGTAGGAGCGGCGCGAGGGTCAGGAGTCCCAAGTGGAGTGTGGCCTGGGGATGACCCTCTTGTCTCAAGGTAGCCCGTTGCCTCCTAATTACAATCCTTGCCTTTCATTGCTCATGTCTTGATGAATTTTCTGTGGCAGCTCCAGTCGATGGCCAGAGGCCTCAGCGGGCTAGTGGGTAATCGCTGAATCAACACAAGGCGGTCTTGAATCTTTGCTCGTGAAGGCCTTTGCAGTAGAAACGAGAGCGAGCTAGGTAGACAAAGGAGAAGATTGCTTCTCTTGAGGCTACCAACAAGGACTGCGGCTTGGGCGGAGCCTCCTCGAAGCGAATCCTCTCCACTGGAGGAGAAGTTGAGGGCGTCGTGCAGTTATGAGATGGCTCTCGTGTGGACTGAGTTAAAGGAGCGGTGTTTGCATGTGCCGCAGGAGTGGCGCGATTGATCGTCCCGCGGTTTCACTGTGGCCGTCCTCGACCCCGGGAATCTTCAGTGCCTTGAGCATGGAAGACTTATACGGCGTCGATGGTAGGCCTTTCCCAGCGACCCTCCTCAAAATGGGGGGGCAATGATGAACCTCGCTACTTTGAGGAGGCGGTTGGGACGTGACGGGATCTTCGGGGCTCATGAGGTTCGAGAGGAAGAGGCCGGCGGCACTCCCTTGACATCTTTGCCCCTTGTTCTTCCTTTGCTTTTTGTTTTTGTCATACTTGTACAGAAAATCCCTCTCTGTGAATAAGACTGGGTCCTTTTAATGACTTCGGACGTTCCTTTTGTGTCTTGTTTGTACGTATGTTTTTTTTTTTTGCGGCACGTTACCCGAGCGCCTAACTTTTGTTGCAAGGCCAGGCGGCTCCTTAGACATTTGACCCTTCTCTTTTTTTGGACTTGGGCGTCTAGGTCTTCAGGGACTTCTGGCCTTAGCTTTACGGGTATCACGGTGGCCAGTCTCTCGGTTTCCGTTTAGTCGCGGATGAGTTTACGAGAAATCGACCTCAAAGGGCCCGACCTGCAGGACCGCTCGGTCCACGGTAGGGATTTTATAATGACCTCAAGGCCCGGCCTCACGGGACCGCTCAGTCCTGAAACCGAGTTTTGTTTGTTGAATGTAAATGAGTTGCTTAGCATTTCCCTTCCCACATTGCTCGGGGCAGACCCGAGGTCTTCGCGAGGAAGCGGTCGGGGAGGAGTAATGGAAACACTTCGGTGTAAGGGTAAAAAATGCACGTTTTATTAATGCATATTTTTCTTACATTGAGTGGCCTCAAGGCTTTTTGTTCCTTTTTTCTCTTTTTTTTTTAATCCGCGCCCATGATGGCCTTGCCCCTCGACGGCGTGGTAGGCCCGCTTCCCCTCTTGCTCGGGGCTAGGCCGGAGTCGCCCGCGACGGTGAGATATCCCCTCTGTTGTCAACCGCTCGAGTTCCGCCTGGAGCTTCTTGCAGTCTTTGGTGTCATGACTGCGGCTGCCATGGTAATGGCAGTATTCCCATTGGTCACCTCCTCGGGTTTCTGCGCCTTGGGCCATCTTAGGAACCTTTCGTCGATGCACTCACGATGTTGGTGACCAAAGGTCGATGAAGGCCAATGGGTCTAAGAAGTGTTTTTCTTCCCGAGGACTATCCGCTCGGATTTATCGTGCCGGGCCCGGTGCGTTGGGTCATACGTGAGCTCGCCATGCAGCTCCCTTCCTGTCCTCGGGGCGGGGTCTTGAATCTTTGTCGGGTGGGTGGCCACAGCTAGGCCTTGGGCCCAAAGAGCCAGGTCTTCCCGAGCCTTTTGAGCCCCTTCTTGAAGGGGATAGGGCTCATGGACTTCTTTTTGTTGAGGTAATCCCTCAGCCTGCGAAACCAGCCAGCCGTGGCATCGTACGAGCGCCATGGAGCGGCTCGGCGTGGGCTCCTGAGGTGTTCCGCCACGCCTTCCTGGCGCGGGAGGCTGCCCGGGCCCGGCCCTTGTGAGGCTGTCCACCTTCTGCGTCCAGGTTGCATGCGCTGGTGCAGGGCCGCCGCTCGTTACGCCGCCCGTCGGGAGACACTAATCGTGGTAGTCTTCTCTCTGGTGAACGTCTGCCTTAATACTGCTGAACATCCTTGGGGCGTTGCTTGTTGGGGTGGGAAGCCGCTTGGTTTTTGTTCTTCCTTCCCGCGAGGGCAGTTATGATGTTACGTTAAGTTCCACGGGTTGCTATGGCCGAGATGCGGAGGTGGGGACCGCGACCCGGATCTCTTGCGGAGGCGTGGATCCTCGGCGTCGATCGGGATGCGTGGTTTCCGAACAACACAAGTGGGTGATGTGTTGAATGCGAGATGATTGAGACCGGATGTTTTTAGAGTGAAACCTCTCTGAATGGGGAGGAAAAAAACCACTAGGCTCGAGCTGTAAAGCTTCACTATGGGTTAGAGATTTTCACAGAATGCAGTTATGAGAAGTTAATCAGCCTACATCTCTCGTTTCTGTTTTATCTCCTAAGGAAGCTATACTCAGCTGGGAGCCCTTTTACACGTCTTTGGCGTGGAGAGGAGAGCACTTGATTAGCTTTAGGGCTTAGAGTTGCGTCTGCGAAAAGCTCCTCCCCCTTGGAAGGGGGTCTTCTTGTGTGTTATAGTGGAGTCGGGCCGTTGGGGAGTGGACACGTGGCGTCCATCCGGCGGTTGGGGAGGTACAGTCCTTTGGCCTCCATTAATGCGGTGACGTGTGGAGAGTGGCATGCGGACGGCGGCTAGCTGCTGTGCCTTGGGTGTGTGTTGTCTGAGGACTGGATATCTGCGCTTGATTTGGTAAGCGTCTACGGTGATACGGCGACTAGCGGTGGGTGCGGAGCTTTCTTGGGCTTGTGAAATAGGCCAATTTGGCATTCCCGGCCGGGGACGAGGCGGTTCTCGTGCAGTCATGAATCCTTCGTAAGCTCGCGGACTTGTGGGGGAGAAGAGCAGCTCTTGTGGGTCCCTCGGGGGAAAGTCGAGAGATTCTTCTGGCCAGCTCGGGCGGTGCGATACCTCTTGGGCTCGGCCGCTTGGGCCGTTTGGTCTCTTCTTGGGGGCTGCTCTGAGCTTCTTTAATTGGGCCGAGCTTTTATGAGCCTTTGTCTTTAGAGACCTGACAGCAAAGTGCCATCTAAATTTTTGACACATTAAAATATTTTGGTACAAAATTAATTACACAAAAATAATCCAATTTTTACTTTTTTAGACCATATAGCAATTATTCTTCTTTATTCTGTGTTTCTCATATAATTATTACCTAGCTCACATTTTAGCATACTATTTTGTCACAAGTCTCCCTCCAAATTATATACATTTGAGCTCTTCTTCTTTAATTCTATTATTATCATAATCAATAAATTTTATTCATACTCTTACTATCTTTATAGAAAATAATGCTATTTTATTATTTTAATTTTAATTTTTCTTTATATCTTCTCTTCTTCTATAAAGTTATTATTTTTTTCTTTTAGTTTTCATTTTATATTATTCTATCATCATAAAATTTTTTTCTTTTATGTTTAAAATTTAAATCCTTCCTACTTAAAACAAATAAAAATGAAGAAAAAAAAACACACAAAAAATAAAAAAATCAAAATTTCTTACTTTCCATACTTCGTGTTTATTCTAGTCCCTTTTTAAAATAATTTTTATCTCATCAATTTAATTTTATTTTTTTAATTTGATTGGTAATATTTACATTTTTTTTCATTTATTTTTCTATTAAAAAACTGAATAAATAAAAGCAATACTGAAATAACAAAAAAATGCAAAAGGAAAAATTGATAGAAAAAAAACAAAATATTTATTCTTTAAATTTTTTCTTTATTGTTCTTTTCATTATATCTTTCTATTTTTATTTTAGTATTTCCTTTTCTTTTTCAAATTGACATTTAATATTAATCTTAAAGCTAAATCTTGACAAAAGAAATTAAAATTAAAAATACAAAATAAAATTAAATTAAAATCCAAAATCTATATCAAAAATAAATTTTTTTAAAATAATAAAAAATATATATATAAATAAAAAGGTAACATGAATAATTAAAATAATAAAAATATATTTATTTATATCTTTTACTTTCTACTATGTTTTCTTTATTTTTTTCAAATACAAAAACCAATAACTAAAAATAAAAAAGTAAAAAATAGACAAATCCAAAATTAATATTTTAACTTTATAGTAAAAATAAAATAATAAAAATAAAGGTTTGCATTATTGTTACTATTTATATTTTTGGCAGGTAAAACTTAGTTCTATATTTTCTAATACTTTTAACGTATGTTCATTATCTAACTCATATTTTTAGTATACCATTTTAACTAAATCTCCTACAAATCATATACATAGACAATTCATTTTCTTCCTCTTTATATCATATGATTAAATTTTATTCACATTTTACTATCACTTTATAGCAAGTATATCAATTTTATTACTTTAATTTTAATCTTTTTCTTACATTTTTCTCCTTCTATAATTATAATTTTCCTACTTTTACTTTTCATTTTATATTTTCTTATCAAAAATTTAGATCTTTCACATAAAAGGATGGAAAAAAGCACAAACTACAAACAAAAATTATTATTTTTCATTTCCTGCTACTTCGTGCTCTCTTTTGATTTTTTTCTAATTTTTCTCTCATTAATTTATTTTGATTTTTAATGCTATTTTTAGTATTTCACTTTTTTATTTTTCTTTATTTTTCCATTGTACAATTTAATAAAATAAAAAAACAACATAATAATATCAAAAATTAAATAAAAATACGAAAACAATTAATAAAAGCAAAAAAATTATTCTTCAATTATTCTTTATTTTTTATTTTTTCATTTTATCTATCTATTTTATTTTAGTATTACCTGTTTATTTTTTTAAATAACTTTTTAATATTTGACTCAGCCATAAATTTAAATTTCTTCATTCTTCTTATCTAATGACCCCAAATTTCAGAAATAAATTTTCATCTATTTTATACTTGTTTTATATTTTTTTCTTCTAAATCTTCAAAATATTTTATATTTTTACATCTTTCACATACCACACCCACTCCCAGTGTTTTATTCTCTTTCATATTTGAAAATTTTTACTTCTTTGCATATCATTTATATCATTTTCTTATTTCTTTTGTTTTTGGCTTTTCAAAATTCTTTTGCTTTATATTAAAATTTTCTTTTTTATTATGTTTTTCTAATTTTCTATCGATGTAAAAACTAAAAACAAAATAAAATCAAATACATATATATGTAAATTTAAAGAAGTTATAAACACATATATGTATAAATACATATATAAATACATATTTATAAATACATTTATATATATATCAATTTTATAAAAATTTAAAGAATTAAAAATGCAAAATAAAGAATTAAATTAAAAGTCAAAATCTATCTCAAAAATAAAAATATTTGGAAATAAATATATTAAAATAATAATAATAATAAGTAACATGAAAGATTAAAATAATAAAAATATGTTATTTATTCCTTATACTTTTTACCATCTTTAACAAATGAAAATAAAAAAAAGCAAAGAAAATATAAAAAAAGGCAACACAAAATAAAGATTTTAAAATGACAAGTGAAGATAAAATAATGAAAATAAAATTTTAATTTAATAACTATTTAATTTTGACGTTCAATTTTTTTCCGTTTTGTTAATAAAAAATTCAACTATTTTAATATTTTTCTATATCACTTCCCAATGCTTTTCTATTTTTTTATTATACGTTTTCACATTATTTTTCAATTCAATTCTAATTTTTTTATATTTTAAATTTTGATCTTCGTTGTTTACTTTTTATTTTTATTAATTTTATATTGAAACAAATATTCATGTTTTACCTTTTTTCATATTTTACTTTTCTGTTTTTATTTATATCTTGTAATTTTTCTAAATTTTAGTTTCTTCTCTTTTATTTTTAAGATTTTATTATTCAATATTTTATTTTATAAGCTTGAATTTTTTTTTTAGTTTTCATTTTTAGTTCTCATTTTTGTCATTTATAATCTGTATTTTTATTTATCATTTTTCATTCTCTTTTTTATTTAAAAAAATAAAATAAAGAAAATAAAATAGAAAAAAATAAAGTAAAAGAATAAAAATATACAAACCGACAGAAATAGCCATCCAGAAGTCTGCTATGATAAAAAAAAATAGTCAGCCTATGGCAAAATCAAAGTAAAACTGTCAAAAAATTGTATTCAATAATGCATACTGCCAAAATAAATAATTAAAATGCACATATATTGGCGAATTGGCATAAAGGATACTACGAGAAAAAAGAATATTATCATGCAGCAATAAAAAAAAAAGAAGCACAAAATCAGTATATCTAAATAACAAGTGAAAGAAAATAATAGAAAAAAATATTAGCTATTTAGTTTTTAAGTTCTTCTTTTTATTTTTGTTATTTAAAATTTGAATATTTTATTTTTATTATTTCTTTTCTTATTTCTTCCACATTGCAAAGCCAAAAAGTCATATATACGTATATATATGTATATATGTATATTTATGTATATATATGTACACCATTAAAGGTGTATTTTAATAGAAAATTGAGAAATTAAAAATTGACCCAAAATATATTGTGATAAAAATAAATTAAGTAAAAACTGAGTGGATGTAACAATTTATCTATACATATAAAAATTTTACACTCCAAATTTACGTATCTTAAAATTAAAAAAAATAAGGTTTTAGAGTTTAAGTGATTAGATTTCAAGGTTTTTTAAGGTTTACAGTTTTAGCATTTAGGATTTTAGCTCTATGCGATTTAGGGTTTATGGTTTTGAAATTAGGATATAAGAGTTAGATTTTGGATTTATAATTTGGGTTTTACGATCAATGACTTAGGAATGTTTTTGGGTTTAAGGCATAGGGTTTATGCTCTTAGAACTAGCGCCTAATTGGTTAGAGTTTAGGTTTTAGATAAGATCTGGGGTCGAGTTATGACTTTGGGTTCAATATTTAAGCGTTTTATGGTTTAGGATTTATGGTTTTTGAGACTAGAGTTCAAGGGGTTAGGGTTTATATATTTTAGGGTTTAAGATTCTGGGTTTTAGGGTTTTGGATTTTAGGGTTTAAGATTTACGGGTTTTTAGGTTTTTGGATTTTAGGGTTTAAGGGATTTATGGTTTAGAATTTATGATTTAGAGTTTAGGGTTCATGGTTTTAGGGTTTAAGGTCTTAGGTTACTATTTCAAATCTATGTGGTTTTAGGTTTATGATTTAAAGTTTTACGATTACGGCCTTAGGAATTAGGATTTTAGGATTTAGAGCATAGGGTTTATGGTTATAGAATTGAAGCAATTGGTTAGAATTTAGGACATTAGGGTTTAGGGTTTAAAGGTTTTATGGTTTACGGTTTATGATTTTAAGATTAGAGTTTAAGAGATTAGGGTTTTCGATTTTAGGATTCAATATTTAGGATTTATAAGTTTTAGGGTTTAGAATTTATAGGTTTTAGGAGTTTAAGGTTTGAATTTTTGGGTTTAGGATTTAGAATTTATAACATAGGTTTAGGATTTATGGTTTTGGGTTAAGGTTTTAGGTTTAAGATTACATATCTATACAGTTTAGGATTTATGTCTTTGAGAAATAGAGTTTAGGAGGTTAGATTTTAAGTTTATGATTTAGGGTTTAATTAAGAATTTAGAATTAGGATTTTAAGATTTAGGGCATAGGATTTATAGTTTTAGGATTAAGGCTTAATTAATTAGTGTTTAGAATTTTAGGGTTTAGAGTGTATGATCTAGGAACCTTTAGGATTTTAGGGTTTTAGGATTTAAAAGGTTTTCTGATTTATGGATTATGGTTTTGATATTAGAGTTTAAGGGATTAGGTTGTGATTACAGTTTAGGGTTTATGAGTTTTTAGGGTTTACGATTTATGAATTTATTGTTTTAGGATTTAGGATTTATTGTTTTAGGATTTAGGATTTAAGGGTTATCGTTTTAGGGTTTTAGGATTTAGAATTTAAAGTTAAAATTTAGAATTTAGGATTTAAAATTTATGGTTTAGATTTTTTTGGGTTTTTATGTTTAGGATTTAAGGTTTGTGGAAATTAGGTTTAGAAGTTTTAGTGTTTAGGCTCAGGGTTTATAGTTTTGAGATTAGGACTAAAGGGTTAGATTAGGATTTACGGTTAGAATTTTTATTTTATAATTTTACAGTTTTATGCTATACGATTTATGATTTAGAATTTTAGGGTTTAATACTTTTAGGGTTTATGGCTTCCTCTTTCTTAGTTTTTAGGTTTAGAGCTTCTTTATTTATTTAAAAATATTTTTATTTCTAGTGTTTATTTTAAAAATTGAATTTACATTTAAATCACTATCAATTATTTTATCTATTTCTTTCAAGTAGAATTTCCCACGTAATGATCCTAAGGCTTCTATAATGAGTACAAATATCTGCCATGCAACTATCATACTTTTTCTTCATAATATTTAACTTAATTTTAAAATTACAAATTCTTTTTCTTATTTTTCTAAGACTTTTTCTTTTTAAAAAGTTATAATTTTATAAAATTTTAAATATTTTCAATATGTAATATTTATTAAAGTTATTTTTATTCATACATTATATAATTACTAAAGTATTCAATTGATTAATAATTACAATTTTGAATCTTATTTGGGTCCCAATATAAGGGCGTAAAACCGCGACCAAAGGAATGGCCCAAGGCAAAGGCGGGAAATATTTTCATCATTGGCGAAAAATTACTATTGGCGGGAGTTTTTGGAGGAAAAATATTCACCTCTTCCAGATAAAGGGCGGCCCGTGTAGCAGGAAAGAAGCGGGGAAATGAAGAGGAAAAGGTAGAGGCAAAAGCCACTTTTCCCGTTCTCGGGGCACAGGCCTCTGAGGCCATAGTCGAGACTCACTTTCTCTCTCTCCCTCCCTCCGCTCCTTCATCTCCACAAAAGCAGAGAAGCAAGCTTCGGCGGAGGAGAGCGATCGATTCGGTCGCTTGGCCCTAAGCTTGAAGGCTGATCCCGAGGCCTTTCCTTGGTGACCCAAGCTCCCCACTATGATCGATTCCCCGGAAGAATGAGCCACAGAGCCTTCCCGGCGGCAACAATCGAAGCGATTCATTCTCGGATCGGGCGCTCGATGAACCCGTAGCTCTTCGTTCATGGCGGCAGCACCTCTCCTCCGTTCCTAACCCAAACGGGGCACTCGGCGGTCCAGCAGCCAAATCTGCAATTCCCCCTCTTAATATGTAAAAGACGGAGCTTCCACTGTAACAAGGATCCATGAATCTCCTCCCATAGGCGTTCAAATGCTGAAACTCAGTAAGTCACTGACTAAGGCCGGGCACGGTTCCTCTGAGAATGGCGCTCAGGTCATTCCTCCCGAACCATGGCGACGGAAGCATGAAAGCTCCCAAATGGCAGCAGTCTGTCCCCTAGAATCACACGAGGCTCCTCGGTGGCAAAGCCCGAAAGCGGCGTTGCTACCTTGAGGATCCAAGGCTCAAGCGGGAATATGGGAGGCGAATCCTTGCTCACGCCATGGCGTCGAGCCGCCGTCCTCTAGATCCGGACGAGCGAGCACTCGGCCCTTGCAATGGGAGCTTAGGGTTCCACGAATGCTTATCTGCTTCACCAACGAACGCCCATCCCTGACCTGTGAAGAAGAAGCACCTCGGCCCGGCGGAGTACGGGCGCTCGCCTCGGTATCCGTCCGCCAGAACTGCAGCTCCCAGAGATAATATCCTGCCGGCTATTAGCGCACGTGTCCCACTCTAGGCTACCTCGGGCCCGAATGGGCAAGTCCAGCGCTAGCGAGTCCACCGGGGCTCGAGCGACCCGAGGCCCAGCATCTCCATGCTACTTTGGTGCGTCCAAATACCGGCGAGCTCTCGGAAGCCCGCCGTCCTAACACAGACGGGAACCTTTCCAGCCTGGCCCTCCCGCGAGAGCATCTCTAGCAAGCCCTCCGCGGCGAAGCATTCCCGGCGAGGGACACTTCTAAGCCGCCCCTGTGAGCTGCGCCCCCGAGGGGATTTCATCTAAGCCGCCCTCATGGGCGTGCAGATAAGCCGCCTTCCGCGGGCGCACGAATGGCCGCTCTCTATTGGGGCGCATCCATGGAGCTCACGCCTCAGTCATCCATCTCGCACTCCCCTCATTCTCGCGTCTGCATGCATTTCTCCATTTATTGTCGAAAGATATCGGCTTGGCGTCGAAGTGCCGGCGGGGACCAAAACCCCGTCGGCCTCCTAACCTCTCGCTTATTGTTTGTGTTGTGCGGGTCCCGAGGTTCATAGAGCAGCAGGACCCTACTCGGCCTTATGGCTCGGGAATCGAGCTCTAATCCGTACGGCAACCGCGGACCCGGGGCATAACATTGGCGCCGTGCAGCAGGAACCGTGTGAAGCCTAGCGTCTCCTTATTCTCAGTCTCACACATATAAAGCGGGGCGGCTCGAGGTTCGCCGGCCACTATAGCTCGAGCCATGGCCTCTATAGCGCCCGATCTCATTGGATAGCCATGCAGGGGCTCCGTTCCTTAACCCTTGGATGGGCAGAGAATAACAACATCCGGAACGAAGATCGCTTCCTCGGCTGGGGCGGAGTCATCGATCGCAACGACCCCTCATCAATTAGGCCACGCTTGGGGGCTCCGCCCTCTAACTCTGAGATGATCAAGGGATATCAGCGTCACGGTTGCAAGCCACCATATCGGCCGGAGGCGAAGCCCCCCATGGGCGGCAACCCCCTTTCTCGGGTTGCCGCACGGATCCTGTCAGCAGGCCCGATCTCGGCCTCCGCACTTCATCACGGAATGTCTCATCCCTCCGTCCTGCCCGAGGAGAAGTAGTCGACCTCCTCTATCTTTTCGACATCGGCGTAGGCTTCGTCCCACGGCACGGAGATGCCTCATTCCAGTAAATCTGTCGACATCGGGGGCTCTCGGCCTTGCACTTCATCACGGAAATGTCTCGTCCCTCCGTCCCTGCAGGGAGGCCGTGTTGACCCTCCTGCATCTTTCGGCATCGGCGTGAGCTTCGTCCCCGCGGCATGGAGATGCCTCGTTTCCATCAAATCCTGTCGACACACCGGGGCTCTCGACCTCCGCACTTCATCACGAAAATGTCTCATCTCTCCAGATCACGCAGTCGTGACCCTCTATCTTTTCGGCATCGGCGTAGGCTTCGTCCCACGGCCGCGAAATGCCTCATTCCATCGATCACAGCCGACACGGGGCTCTCGGCCTCCGCCCTTCTCACGGAGATGTCTCATTCCTCCGCTTTGCGAGTTCCTAAGATGACCCCGAGCGAGGCCGAGTAGGCGACCGGTGGTGCGCCACATTACACTCATCACGCGACGACACCAGAGTGCAAAGAAAACTTGGCGCCCGACAGCGACCCCGGAGTCGGACCAGCGTCAGATCCAGCAAAACTTGGCGCCAAGAGGCGTCCCAATGGCCGGACCTGGCAGTCGGATCACGGCAGTCGGCAGCAAGCAGGCCCATGTGGCGACCCGGAGGTCGGGCAACGAACTCGGCGCCCGGCCGAGCGATCCCGAGGCCCAGACCCCGGAGGTCGGGGGCAGCAAAGACTCGGGTGCCAGCCCAGGCAGCCCCTAGCGGACCGGTGGTGGGCACCAAGGAGCTCGGGCGCCAACCCGGAGGTCGGAACCCAGGCTTCGGCTCACGTGCGGTCCCAAGGCCGGGCCCGGAGGTCAGGCTTCAGGCTTCGGTCCTTCAGCGCCTGGTCGATATTATAAAAACTTCGACCCCGTCCAGTATTCAAAGATCGAGCTCCCAGGACTTCGTGCAAGCCATGCGATCAGAAAGTTAGAGAGAGGAAATCACGTTAAACCAGCACTCTAAGCCCAGCCAGGCGGACAACGATAGCAGGAAGTGCTATCGGGAAACATAACTTCATGCCAAGCGGTTGAGTTTCCGAACCCTTTGGCATGAGGCTATGTTAGGTCCCGATATAAATGCCCATAAACCACGGCTTGAAAGGCAGCGAGGCAAAGGCGGGAAATATTTTATCATTAGGAAAAATTACTATTGGCGAAGGGAGTTTTGGAGAGAAAATATTCGCCCTCTTCCCGATAAAAGGGCGGCCCGTGTAACAAAGGGCCGAGGAAAGCAAAAATGAGGAAAAGGTAGAGGCAGCCACTTTTCAGATTCTCGGCTTACAGGCCTGCAGGCGCTAGTGGGGACTCACTTTCTCTCTCTCCTCCCTCCAGCTCCAGCTGTCTCCCATGAAAAGCAGAGAACGAAACTCGGCGGAGGGGAGAACGATCGATTGATCGCTGACTAAGCGGGGTAGTCACGGAGCCCTTCACGCCCGGCCCGACCCAGCTCCCCACTTTGTAAGTCGATTCCGGAAGAATGAGGCGCGAGCCTTCCCGCTTAACAGCGTCGGCCGATTCGTTCTCAGATCGGCGCTCGATGCGACCCATAGCTCATCGTTCATGGCGACAAGCACCTCTCCTCGTTCCTAACTAAGCGGGGCGCACTCGGCGGTCCGAGCAACCAAATCTGCAATTCCCCCTCTTAATACGGCAAGGCGAAGCTTCCTTGTAACAAGATCCATGGAATCTCCTCCCTTGAGTGTTAAATGCTCAATCCGAGTCACAGCTAAGGCCGGGCACAGGTTCCTCGAGAATGGCGCTCAGTCATTCCTCCCGAACCATGAAGCGGAAAGCATGAAGCTTCCCAAATGCTGTGAGATCTGTCCCGAATCACGGAAGGCTCCTCACGGTGGCAAAGCCCAACGAGCGTTCTCTAACGAGGACCCAAGGCTCTCGGCCCGAGAATATGGGCGAATCCTTGCTCTGCCGCGCGTCTGTGCGCGTCCTCTGAATCCGAGACGAGG
>BSYO01000117.1:0-12841 GCA_033239525.1 Nepenthes gracilis
TATGATACTATTAAACAAAGAGCTCATGACAAATTGTCAACTTTCAAACAAAAACACTTACAAATGACCAATGTTATGAAAAAATCTCTTCATCAATTGGAGAAAAGAATCATCACAAATAAGAATTTTTTAAAGAATAACTAATAAGATCAATACTAAAGGAAGAATATCAACTGCTGGTGGTTTGGATGATCAAATCCCCTATTTCTCTTAAATTCCAACAAGAAGAGTCCATTAACTGCATACACTGAAGCCCTGAGACATGCGATATAGTACTTTGTTCCAATCACTTTCATCTTCTCCTCGCTTTCCTTTTAGACATCATTTCATTAAAAAATGAGGTTATTGAATTCCATGTTTCTCTTCAAATTCCAGTGAAAGGAGCCCAGCAGTTACATACTCTAGAGTTTAAAGACGCATAGCCACTGGCATTGATTCATCATAGAAAAGTATAAGATGGTTGGGCAAAAGTTGAAGTGAAAAAATAGTAAGAGATTCAATACTATGTTCCAACTACTTTCTTAGCCATAAAGAACACAAGCAATTGCATTGATGATGTCAAAATGCTAAGGCCCTTCTAGGGACATGCATCATGTTTGATCAAAAAAGGGATTAAACATAGTTATTTATGGCTTTAAACTAGAATTTTAATATGAGATGACACATCATCATAAAGAGCCAAACCAAAGATGAAATTGTCCATGATTTTGTTGGTCATGTATATAAAATATTAACATTTTTCCTTGAATGTAAATGCAAAATCTAAGAGATTTAATTGGTTATGATATGGAAGCTTAGCAATGGATAGTATTTCATTTTTGAACGCATCCAATCATTGAGTTAAAACTTTTGAAAGCTTCTTCACAACTATCTATTGGCCTTCTTTTATAATGCCCTGAGACGTACAATTTACAGGAGTATAACACCAATATGTGAAAATTGAGAGTGTCACTTCGCTTTTCATCAAGCAATCACTTGTAATGCTAATCATTACAAGGAATATTATAGTTATTCCAAATGTGATGATTAAGTAATATTATATAAATAATTTATAATTTTGGCACGTTAAATTATCCCAAATCCAATTGTGAGTTTTGTTCCATGTAGCATAGTGGTTGTCAACAAAACCATTTGTGGAGACATTGTAAAATAGTGGCACAATAACTTTTCTCTAAATAAGGATAAAAAAATTATTATCACAAATTTCTATTTTATTACTCTTACTATTACTATATACTAAATATTAAAAAATTAATTCTCAACTCAATTATAGTTATCCCAAATAAATAACCAAACATGGGAATAATAATTCTCAACTTTATTATTTTATCCTTCCATTTCCTAAGAATAGTTATTTCGTTCTTACTTTATTTTATTCCAACAAACAAGCGTATCGTCATGGAAACAAAATCATTGATTTCTAGTACCAAGTATGAGCTTGGCACAATGAGGGAGAAAAAGAGTTAGACAATCATCAAGTTTTGAGATGAACAACTATGGTTGCCAGCCTAGTCACCACCACCACCCACCAGACCCATGTTACACCAAGTCCAACACCACCTTCCACCACTCAATCTCAATCACTTTTCTCTGCAAGTCCTCTGTAAAGTTTAGCACTATCAACTAATAATCCATTAAATTACAGGAACTATGGAAGAGATTTTGATAAAATATGAAACTTTCATACCGTTAACTGATAACTAATAAACCTATTGACAATATGGCATTCCAGAAATTCACACTATCGGCAATAGTGAGAAGCAAATCATGATTTGAACTATAGGAGAGTCAGTTTAACTAGAAAAAGATTTTGTGGTGAATATGGCTAAGATAAAAAAGGATGAAAGAGACAAACAAAGGAAAAACGCCACAATTCTGGGGGGATTGAAAGTATGATCCGTGCTTGGTGGTAGTGGTTTGTTCAATGGTTAAACCACAACAAATTCCCTATCTGATGAGGCGCAGCAAATCCTAGCAAGGGAGAATAAGTAGCAATGTGTACAATAAGCTAGTTAGATGAAAATCAGAGGACTCTATCTCAGTTAAGGTGTAAGCCTAGAGAAAGACAAAATAATAGAGTAGGAATAAGAATTTGAGAATTAAGAAAAATCTATACTGCCTAACATTTAGGAAACACAAAAACTAATGGGCTATAGTCTACACCTTTGTACATGGAGACCACTATTTCATAATCTTGTTGGATCTGCAAATATCAATCTGCAACTAACTAATACACAATCCAGTGAAACTGAGAGAGTTAATATAATGCTGCTAGCCAAATAGCTAAAATTTTTTTTTTGAGTAATCTACTAAGAAGGCTCATGTAAGTTTTTGCACGATTGAATAGTCTCAAGCATCGATTCAAAGCATCCATCTGACCAAATATAATAGAACAACTCGAGCTCAGATAGTGTGAAACTCGATTTGACTCAAGTTCACTAGTTTATACTTTTAGAATTGAAGCACATAGGACATTCTGGAAGTCAAATAAAGATATTTACAAGGGATGAAAGGACAAAAGATGGATAATCCCAAAACTCTGGATGAGTTTGAACATAAATAGAATTTTCAGAAACCAAGATAAAATCATTAGATGAGAATCATGATAAGTTTCACTCACCCATCCAGCAGCATTGGTGGAAAGTAACATGTCATTAGACAAATTAATGGCTTCAACACCCGTCCGCTCAAACTTAATATGACAGCTCCAGGGCCACCCACCCATGCCAGGCACAAGGACAAAAAATTATATATAACCCAAGCTTCATATCAAAAACATCAACTAGAAAACTTCATAGTTTGTTAGTTCCATCCAATAAGTTCCCTACATGTTTTATTAAACATATACAAGCAGACTTGAAACCTATTTAACAATAGCCAAACACATTTTAACTTAACAAGCAGTACTTACCTAAAATGAAAAGCACTAAAAGGACAACATTATACATGGCCCTTGAAAACTAAGTCGCAGGAATTCTTGGTATTTCAGTAAACATCTTCATATTTATTGTAGGAATTTGTTTCAAAAAATGCATGGATAATACGCTTGCAAAGATAAAAACAGAGGCTTCAATAAACAAGGAGAGAAGCAAAATATATTAATCATAGTGCTGCAAAGTAAAATAAAATTTTTGAAGAGAGAGAAACAGTAACAAAATTAAACAAACATGGGGGTAATTTGGAGGTTGTTTTTTCATGTACTCACATTTCCCGGAGAGAATTGAAGTAGATCGAGCTTCTAGGTAAGATAAGTGACAAGAAAGACATCAATGCAAAGACCTGTCAATGAAGAAAAGACTTATGAAGATTTTGTCAAGCACACAACATAATTTAACCAACTAACGAAAAGTAATCAATTTATTCAAGAAACAACATATTGCTGGCTTGAGCTCAATGAGATGTAAGAAAACAGGTAGAAAAATACATAACCAGCCATGACAAGGAAATGGGGTAGAGTTACAGGGAGAGATAAAAGTGAGGAGGTTATCAATGCCCAGCTTTCTCAAGTCACATGTGCATGAAGGAAATTATATGCTAGTGTAAACTATATGAGAGGAAGAAGCAAACTACAGAATTTGAACTGCAGCATAATGAAAATACAGAACTTTAGACTTCCCATTCATATGCAGAGATCAACTACCCAATCAACCACATATTGTCTCATCTCAGGACAGACGATAAACATGACAGTCCCACAAAACCGTTAGAATAGTTAGCATAGACAACCCAGCCATTGTAGTAGACTTTTCTTTATTGGGTATGAATGTAAACATGTCTTCCAAAAGAATACCAAATTGCTATAATCTGAATAGTAAAATATATCCTCACTCACCAAAGCCTCAAAATGAAACCCAAAAATATCAACACCGAAACCTTCATAGCTGCTTAGCCGACTAAAATTATGGCGAATAAAAAAGAAATGCTTGCATTTTTATCAAAAGCTTGTGATTTACTTTTTGATGTAGCAAGGAAAATAATTTTTAAATGTTGGGAGAACAAAAATGTAGTTAATTCAGTAGCATTGGCAGTAATAAGGGCTTAGTGTCATTGTGTTAATAAAAAAAACAAAAAATCCATCAATCCTTTCCATAGTTCACATCTATAGAGACCATAACTCATGTAATCCCAAATCTGAAAAGCCAGAATTCTTGGTACTCTTCTAAGCCTAAATCTTAGCTATAGAGAAAGAAGCAAACTACTCAAGGAGATATGAATGAAATCTCCAAGCAATATACTGAAGGCACCCAGTGAACTGAAAAAATACTCCATGAAGATTTCAACAAGGGTGACTTCTATTGACGGGTGATTTCTTGAAGGCACAGAGATCCCTGCAATTTTGTCTTACAGTTTTTCATAATTTGCATGGCATATGACCATTTTTTTCCCTAAAAGCTCATTTTGTATGGGATTTAGTTTAATGTTTCTTCTCCGCAAGCAAGGATATTGTCAAGAATGTACTGAATATAAAAGTTAATCCTACTACTCAACCAAGATCCTTGAGCATTGTACAAGGACATGTTGTCGGAGTAACTCATACCCTTTCAATTGGAATTGTTGTGTCATTCCCGTTAAATTGGAATTGCCACAACATGAGCCATTTTCTGAGAAAGAAAATTGCATTGCAATAATGACTAGGAGAATTGAAAGACATTATTAAGACATACTTTTCAACAATACATTGTATAGCCCACTGACAGTTTGCACAGACCTAACTTTCTAAATAACAAAATAAATCAAATAACTCCCCTCAAGGGTGTTGCAAAAAAAGAATAAAATGAGTAAATGCACATTAATAAAAGCTACTTTTAACGTTCATAAATTCTTCCAGCACATTATCATTTTTAGCCACAATAATTCATTTCAATAGCTTGATTTCACTATTAATCAAAAGGATGTGAAAAATGCTAACAATCAGTGGGAACAATAAGCTTGTCAATCTGCATAAAAGCAATTACGAAGAAGCATTGCATGCCAATCATTGATGTCAACATTGACCAATATGTATCAATATCGAAGTGACAATATCGCGAAATGTTTTTATATTAGTATTATATTAATATATATCAGCCGATATTCAAAATATTGCTTGATTTACCAAATATTTGGCTAGTATATCGGTTAATATGGCCCTATTAATTTATAATTTTTTTAAAAAAATTCTTCCAATATACCTGATGTCAATTCGTATTATCCAATATAACTAACATCAATACATATTATTTAATACCAATACCGATATTTTCATCCATGGTACTGATCAAATAACACAAGAAAATTTGAAAAGATATCCCGGCTCAATATTGATCATACTACCTCTAACTTTGACATAGTGGAAAACTATAATTTCTTTAACCTCTTTTTCCTACGTATATTTTTTAGTAGGCTGATTCACACTTTGCATCCTTTTAATGGATTGTTACTTACGTTAGTGATAGTGCACTACAATGAATAGGATTAGAATCCTTACACAAAGAAGGATAAAGAACCAAAAACAAAAGCCAAGCACACACCTAGACGTATGCACAGGTCTGGAAGAGAGAGAGAGTGTGTGTGTCAATAGTGACAAAGACCATATCCAAGAACAAGGACTTTAATAATCATACGGGAAAACTTGCTAAGTATTTGTAAGAACACAAACTACAAGACCCAACATCTTTTGCAGCAATTTCTATTCAATTCCACATACACAAGCTGAGCATCATACTTTGACGTAATCAGTCTCATGGAAGGATGTTGTTTAAAGAAATTTCTAATTCCAATATCACACAATTATATCTGTAAAGTATCATACCATCCCAATAATATTGCATTGATACAAGAGGCACAAGACCTCAATCATGGATTATAAAAACAGGAAGTGCACTCACCGGAACCATGAAGATGATCCAGACTATATCTTTGGTATGTAGGCTCCATGTAATTCATAAGATGTCGGTATATGTGAAATATTGCAAGAGCAATCGCTCCGATAGAGCTACCATTGCTCCTCCGACAATAACTAATCAACACAACTCGATTCACAAAGAAAAACAAAAAGATCAAAATTCATGAACTAAAGAATAGAAAAAAAGATAAGCGGAATAAAGATGTTTACTCATACCAATACAAACATAACAATATTCGAAGCTAAATGTCTACAACTCTGCTATGTTAATCATTGGCTCTGGAAGCTACACCCCCGAACAACTGACTCAAGTTAACTCATCTTTGAACCGTAACCCTACCACAAGGAAAATTAATAATCATTACGCGGTAGACAAATTAGAAATTGGTTTATCAATTTCAAAATTTTCTTACTTACAGATAAAAAAAACTAGAAGGCAAATTAGAAAACTGCCATAACAAATGCCCAGATCAGCTCAAACACAAAAAACAATATAAAAATAAAATACGAAAGTAGGCCAACTATATGGTAGAAAATAATGAAAAGTAAGACAATAACTAACTTAAACAGATATGGTTTCAAAAGAAATAATGATAGCCAAGTAGAACCCGCGAATTCTCAATGTACATTGAAACTTAGAGATTATTTTTAAAAAAATCTACTTCGAATGTGAGAAGAAAAAACAAACCAAAAAGAAAAGACACTAACCTCAAGGAGATCAACAATCAGAGATAGAGGTACAGGGAAGGACGTGGAAGAATGAAATCTCCGCGGCTAATAGAAGAAGGAAAGCTAACAATGGCAACATATAGACACTCTCATTGTACACAGAGAAAGAGAGAGAGAGAGAGATTGCGAAGAGGGATGAGTACATATCGACGATCAAAGGAGAAGAATTGTTACATCCACCTTCAAGTCATCGGTTAAGAAATATTCATTCTAGTTTTTCTAAGTGATATTATTTAATTTGGCAAAGGTTAATGTAGTGATGTATGTTGAAGGGAAAACCATATGCCTTTTTCAACCAATGACTCTTATTTTAACTTCAAGACCTTTTTCTAAGTGACCAATTCCAAAACTTTTTCTCATTAGAATATTAAGATTAGATGCAATTAGATATATACCACTAATTTCTTAACCTATTTGTGGTGGTGGAGGAGAGGTGATGCCTTAAGGAAGAAAATCCAAAAGATAGACCAATCGGGTAGACACATGGATATTATTCTCTGCTGCTATAAATGATGCAGTTATGTTTTTACTAAGGAGCCATTTGTTCGGTGTTGAAGACTAAATACCAATATTTATTTCCCGTCTGAATAACATTATCTATCTTAAGTATTAAAATACCCGGCCACAAATATAAAAGATAAATCATTGTTGCATCCCAACTATAGATTTTCCAAACATATATAAAAGCCTTAATCAATCATTTCATTTAATAGCCCTCTTTTCCTATTCTCTATAGACTTGTTTTATGAATACACTTCTACACGCATATGTCATTAAATCTTCTAGTCTCCCATTCTCATTCGTATTTCTTGTTCCTCAAATCAATGATTGATCTCTGATAATAGTGATTTAGAGATCGAGACTCCAAACTCACATGAAGATTGTCTAGGTTTAACTAATTTTCCAATTAATATTCAATCTAAAACTCAAAAGTTATTTAGTTTTGGATGAGTTGGGACTAAATCATACAATGACTGCCACAATTAGAAGAACATGGGCATGATGGTGGATGAAGAAAGTAACAGCAACATGCAGTGGCACAATAAATCTAGGATAGGATGAGACATGAGGTTGATAGCAAAATCAATGAATAAAGCTAGGATAGGATAAGACATGAGGTTGATAGCAAAATCAATGAATAGATCAGTAGACAGCAAATAAGATATAAAATCAATGTACATAATGTGACTTGTGATGGAATTTGCGAAAAATGTCACAAGGACAACCAAGACAAAGCTTCAAGCAAGTTAAAACCAATACTGCAAAAATTACCGACTTAGTAAGCCTCTAGATACTAATTTCTTACTAAATAAGGAAAACATAACATCACAACGGATAACATTAGACAACTACTTTTTTAATGCAAATGATTCCATAATATAATGCATATTTTCCTAATAAAAGAACATGCATGTTAGTTTAGTAATTGGGAAGACCTTGAATTTCCAAAGTCATAACAACTCCCTATGCTTGCATCCTAATCAAATCTAAAGCCTGTACACTAAAATTTAATTCAAGAAGTACAATTACATTGGCATAGAATCCTTAAGTCATGGAACCTCATATTCCAACCTCAATTTAATATGGTAAACTCATCAATGAGGTCTATTTTACAATAATATTGAATAGGATAACAATAAAAAATAGATTTTAAACATCACAAGGAAGAAAATAAAAGGTTAAGTTAAAGCAAGAATAAACAGCTCACCGTCATCCATCTACAACTTACTGAAACATTTGTTTCTAACAAGGCAACAATCTCAATGGTACGTCATAATACTTGGTTCATCCACAAATCTAGGATTTCACATGCCAAATATCATATTTTAATATAAAATACTGCCTTAGTAGTAAAAAATTTAAAAACCTCATCAATTTCCAAAAGCCATTTAAGATTTGACGTAAGGCATTTTGTTTTTTACTATGTTTTTTTTATCACTTTGATTTCTACATTTCTCTTTCTTCTTATCACAAGTCTCATAAGGCTAATGTCAAATTCAACTTGAAATTGAAAATGTTTATACAAATAAAGATTTTTAACTGAAATTAAACATAACAAACAAATTTAGACATTTCCTGAGATAAAAGAAAAATGTGTATATGTCACCTACTACTCCAACAAAACATATTCTAACAAAATAAATGTATATAAACATATTATTGAACTACATTCTTTCTATTTGAACCTCAACAAATGAAAAAGAGCAAAAAATGAAATAAATGAAAGATTTGAAATAAGGATGAATATCATTGAGGAATACGAGGTTGCATAAACTCCTCTCATTGTCATTAATTTCTTTATAGTCTGATAGATATTCATACAAAATAGACAAAATAAAATAATAAAGTGCACTATTTCTCTATAGCAATTAGATGAGTAAATGATAACAATTCTGCTAGACGTCGGCAATAATTTTCAAAAAGTCATCTAAAATTTAAACAACCATTGGTACTCAGCTAAACAGACTACAAACTTGATAAGTACTTCCTCCAACTTGTATTATTCCTTAGCAAAACATTAATGTGCTAGTCCAGCATCATGACTAAGTCCAAATGTTGAATCGAAACACAGAATACCGTGGAAATTGCAAGCTTAAGCACCTATTGGGATTGTTGTTGTTAACAATTCTTGAATTTCTAAGAAAAGCTTGTGGCATTAAAATTTTCCATGTAATAATTTATATTGGTTAAAATATAATTTTCAAAATAGTTTATGGCACTATAATTCCATTAAAACAGGAACTCTAGGCAAATTATCAACTTTCAAGCAAAAACACTTATAGCCAATGTGATGACAAAATCTCTTCATTACTTGGGGGAAAGAATCACCACAAATAAGAATTTTTTAAAAAATAACTAATAAGACCAATGCTAAAGAAAGAAGATCAACACACACACCTAAGAAGATTATGTTAGCAGTCTAGATGACCGAATGTCCTATTTCTTTTAGATTCCAATGGGAAGAGTCCATCAATTGCATACACCGAAGGCCAGAGACATGTAATACAATACTATGTTCCAACCACTTTCGTCTTCTTATTGCTTTCCTTTTAGATAGTATTCCATTAAAAAATGAGGTTGTTGAATCCCATATTTTTCTTCAAATTCCAGTGAAAAGAGTCCAACAGTTACATTCTCCGAGTTTGGAGGCTCATAGCCACTAGCATTGATTCATTATAGAAAAGCATATGATGGCAGGATAAAAGTTGAGGTGAAAAAAAACAATAAGAGATTCAATACTATATTCCAACCACTTTCTTAGTCATCAATCACATTCCTTTCCATAAAAAACATCTAGCCCACCAGAGTCATATTATTTTGGTTCCACTCATATTAGGTAAGATATTACTAGCGTTTGAGATCTCTCTAAACAATATTTAATCTCAAATCTTGATGGGCATAAAGAAGAACACAAGCAATCACATTAATGTTGTCAAAACGCTTAAGCCTTTCTAGGTACATGCATTATGTCAGATCTGAAAAGGGATTAAACCCAATTATTTTACACCTTTAAACTAGAATTTTAATATGAAATAACACATAATCATAATGAGTCAAACCAAAGGCAAAATTGTCCATGCTTTTGTTGGTCATGTATATGAAATATTAACATTCTTTCTTGAACTTGAATGTAGCATCTAAGAGATTCAATTCGTTCTGATGTTGAATCTTAGCAATGAACAGCATTTCATTTTTGAACACATCTAATCCTTAAGCTAAAACTTTTGAAAACCTCTTCACAACTATCTCTTGGCCTTCTTTCTATAATAATGCCCTAAGGCTTACAATCTACGGGAGGTATGCCACCAATATGTGAAAATTGAGAGAGTGTCACTTCGTTTTTCATCAAGAAATCGCTTGTCAAACTAAGAGAGGAGTGTGGGCTGCTAAGAAACAAGTGACCAGCTAATGGGGCATAAAGGGCAGGACATAAAACATTAGTTATAAACTGCATGCACCACATGTACAAATTTTTAGATAAAGTAGAAACGTGAATAATGGAAGCATACTCAATTTTCTTCCATGCAATGACAGATTCTAAGTGGAAAAAAATGATTTAGACTTGATGATCACCTAGAATTCGGATTTCACCTCGAGAGATTTTGGAGCTGGCTTTTAAAACTTTCAACCCGGATCTTGCACATCCCAAACAAAAAATGAAAGTTTAGAGAATCTATACAGGCGTCCAGAATAATCCTCCAATGCTCAAGTAAAAAATGAGTTAGGGAGACAAAAAGAGTAGAGGATCTCCGACACCTAAGTTTGCAACAGCTCTAAACAAAATGAATTAGAGAGAGAGAGAGCAGAGGATTTGAGGACAAGGTTTCGAGTGTATTTTTTTGGAAAGGCATTTTAAATGGCAAACTCCAAACCTCTTTGTATAGGCTACGTGCTACAAGACTTATGTCAAATCTTAGAAATTGTAAGAATCAACAAGTTATCGGATGCTCCAAGATTTAAATCTATCAAATGATGCCAAATTCTCCCAAGATGAGAATATGCCTTTATTAAGTTAAAGGGGTTTTGTATTTATAAAGACGTTGAACCTAGTCTAAGATTGGTTGAGTAACATTCTATAAATGATGGTTCTCCTTTTGAAGAGTTCTAGACAATGTATAGTAGAGGAGTTCTAGCCTAGATGCTTAGGTTTACAAGCTATTATCTATACAAAAGATGCAAAATTATGTGAAATTTTCATTATTTCCCTAAAAATATTATGTAGCTTGAGCCTATACTTATATGAAAACATCAAACAAATTCACTTTCAACAATTGTTATACTTTCACACACGTTCAGGACTAAAAACTCTAAATATTTGATTATTAGCTGTTATTAGATAATAATCTAGTAACACCGCTTGCAAAGATACATTATCATACATAAACATATGATATTTTGGGAGACAACCTTCCCTACCTTTACAAACCTTATTGCCCTTTTCCAACAATCAATTGATAACAACTACGAATTTTATAGATGGATAAATAGGGGACTTACTCCACCTAACAAACTACCAAACTTACTTGGGTCATGGCTCGTACCTAAGTGTGGGATAGGAAGGGGGATTAGATATGCCACCTTGTCTAATATGAATGGGATATGCCTCTTCAGCTCTCTATTCCTCCTGTATGGAAAATGTGGGGGGTTTTTGTTTGGTTTAGCTATTTTTAAAATGTGCAATAGCAGGGTTTGGTAAGGTATCAACTATACACATTCCTCAACTTAAATTACCAAGTACATCTATTTTGCCTAAGAAACCATATACTCTGTCACCCCTTCCTCTGCAGAAGCAGCAAATAGTCCACAACAGCTAAATGAGTCAACACCAATGCCCGGAGACAACCAAGGAAGATGCAATAAGATTGTTGGTGACAACGCACCAGTTAATTATCAGAGATGAGCTAAGCATGTGTCTTTGATTCTTTGTCATTTTATTTATGATGAAATTTAATTTGGTTACTTTGCTTTTGAAATTAGAGTCCTATTATGTTTATTTGTCATGGCAACTTTGATGAAATATGAATTCTTGTAAAGTTCATCTTAATAGCTCTATATGTAATATACAAGGGTTTTGTGCCAACATGGTATTCTTAAGCGTACTTTTCAGAGAAAAAATATAGTTTGATAATTTTCTTATTAGATGTGAGTCTTATAGTCTGATTTTTGGATTACATTTAATATGACTTTCAAAAAGAACATGAGTTTGGCGAGGAGTGCTAACATATAGAAGGAACAATTCCAACGGGCCGACAATTAAAAAAGTCAAAAGTAGATTATGCAAAAATAATAATAAAAAACCAGAAAAGAAGTGAGAGTATGATGTTTGAAATGAGTAGATTCTTTAATTTAATAGTTTTCTAGCTAACATAAGGGCTACAAGCAATTAAGTTTTTAGGCTAGAATTGCAATTTTATTTATTCACTAACAATACAATGCAACATGAATAATTACAAAACAATGCACACAAGAATAGTTATTTCATTGAACCACCTCCACATAAATTGTTTTGACATGGCATCAAAAGTTACAACCATATCAAATGGCTGGAATCCTCTTCCAATTCTACACAATTCACCTTTGTAAGCATTAGTGCACAATGCACATGTGAATAGCATGCCCAATAATCTGAGTAACATAAGATATATATAAATATATGTATAAGTATATGTAAAATTTGTTATAAGTCACTGTATGTTTTTATAAATTATGATCTTTTTCTGAGCTACC
>BSYO01000118.1:0-12799 GCA_033239525.1 Nepenthes gracilis
CCATTGTCTAATGGATGGGACATAGGTCTTCTAATATTTGGTATGGGTTCAAGTCTATTGGACACAATTTACTTCCATATATTTTTTATATATCTATGTCAATAAAGGCATTTTTAATTAATTAGAAACATTTATTTTATATATAGATTCTATCTATTTTTCGATATTTATTTTATTTTAGATGATTTTAATATTCAAGTTGGGGTGAATTCTAAATAATATTTAGAATAAGAATATTTTCAAAAATAGAATTAGAATAGAAATAGATATATATTCTATATAGAATATAGAAATGATATAATATATAAAAAAAATGAAAATTTTAAAATGAAGGATTCTTCATTTTAAGAATTTATTAATATTATATTAGCAATGGGGATCATTTCTTTATCACTTGTTCCTGAAGTAGAAAGCGTTCCATCTGTTCTTGAATAGCTTCTTTTAAAGGGCTTCTGCTTCCTCCAGTGAATGTCTTGGTAGAAGATAAAATTTCTTGGAAATGCGGTTTATTCGTTTTAAGTAAGTACGTAACTCAACAAAGAAATTTCCGTACTTGTCAATTTCAATGAATCAAGATAACCATTCGTTCAGTATAAATAGTGATTATCTGTTCTTCCACGGTAAGAGGGGCGGATTGGAGTTGTTTGAGCAATTCCGCTAATCGTTGACCTCTTGCCAATTGATTCTGAGTAGCTTTATCGAGATCAGAACAGGTGTGCAAAGGCTTCTAATTCTGCAGTGCGCTAGTTCCAATTTTAATTTGCCGGCTACTTGCTTCATGGCTTTATTTGGGCTGCAGATCTACTCTGGAAACAGAAATACCCACATTAATAGCAGGCCTGAATTTCACATTGAATAGATCAGCAGATAAGAATATTTGTCCATCTGTAATGAAATTTACATTATTAGGAATATAAGCCGAAACGTCTCGGATTGGGTCTCAACTATTGAGTAAAGCGGTCATACTTCCGCTTCACCTAAACGCGAACTTGATTTGGCGAAACCATACCAAAAGTCGTGAATGCAAATAAAAAACATCTCCTGGATAAGCTTCACGACCTGGCGGTCTTCGTAATAGAAGAGACATTTGTCGATAAGCTTGTGCTTACTTGGAAAGATCATCATAAATGATTGAAGTGTGTCGTTCACGGTACGCAAATATTCGGCAGCGCAGCTCTCCTGTATAAGGCGGTATTGTAATGTAGCAGGGAATCCGCTGTTTCAGCTACCACAATAGTATATTCATCGCTCCTTTCCTGGAAAGTAGTCACTACCTGCGACACAAGAAGATCTTTTTGACCAATAGCTACATAAACACATATTACATTTTGCCCTTGTTGATTGAGAATCGTATCTGTGGCTACTGCAGTTTTTTTACCAGTCTGTCTGTCCCCAATAATTAATTCTCATTCGGCCCCGTCCTATAGGGATCATCAGATCAATAGCAATAAGCCCCGTTTGAAGAGGTTCATATACCAGACGTCTCGAAATAATACCCGGGGCAGGGAGATTCAATTAACCGAGATTCAGAAGCTGAAATTTCACCTCTACCATCAATAGGTTTAGCCAGGGCATTTATAACACGACCCAAATAAGCCTCACTCACCACTGGTATCTGACAATTTTTCCTGTTGCTTTTAGAACTTCCTTCTTGTATCATCAAACCGTCACCCATTAATACAACACCAACATTATTTGATTCAAATTCAGAGCAATGCCTATTGTCCCCTCTTCCAAAATTCTACTAATTCACCTGCCATTACTTCATCAAGACCGTGAATACGAGCAATGCCGTCGCCTACTTGAAGTACGGTACCGGTATTACAAATCTTTTACTTCTCATTATATTTGCTCAATGATTCACAATTAATATTATTACTGCTAATTTCGTCGGCTCGAATGGTTACCATAAGTCGTTCTTATTCTTAATAAATAATAATAATACCTACAGTACAAGGACTAATCAGTTATTACTCCGCACCAAGTATGTAATATCATTGATGGTACGTAAGTAACAATTCGTTGTTCAAACAACTATTCAGAGTTCCTAGAGCTCCTTGTAGGGCTTGTTGGAAAACTCGTTGTCGGACTGATTAATCACTCTTTGTTGTTCAAATGAATGGTTTCATTTTTGTAATTTTCTACTTGTTCTAAAGTTTATAAGTTGAATTAATCAAATTCCATTTTCTCGTTCTATTTCAGAATATCCATTCCTCAGAAACTGATCTGCTTCCATTTCTACTTTCCTTAAGCGATCCCGGGCTTTTTCCAGCTGTTCAATGGCTCTTCCGCGTAGTTCTTCTGAATTTCGAATAGTATTCAATATCCTCTGTTTTCGATTATCTAATAAATCATAATGAAAGTAGATTCTCTTTGCATTCATTTCAAAACTTTTCATGATCTCTTCCAATTAACTTGAATCTTTCAATTCATTTGGCTCTCACATCAATTACTTCAATTTCTATTTTTATTTTGGTCAATTCCATATCTTTTTTGAATGTAATGAACCTATCCTCTCTTCTCTGTTCATATATAAAAAAAAACATATCACTAATCAAGACCAAAATTTCAGACTCTTCTGACCAAACAAAAAAATATGTAATTGTCAACCAAATTATTTTTTCTTCAAATCAAAAATATTTCTTACTTTATACATAGGTCATTGACTCAGCATTTGGCATTTAATATTAATAAAAAGGATGAACATTTTCCTTTTCCAATAAAGGGTTCAAATCATTTTATCGACATGAGTGTTTTATATCGAAAATTCTAACTATTCCTTTGAAATTCAAATTAAAACCATCCCCGGTATTAACATGGTATTAGAAGAATACCATGCTATGTCTGGACTTCAAACAGTTTATCTTTAACCATGTTAATGTTAACATATTATTAGGTTGATAGAAAATCAAGTCTATTTACCAACGAATCACGAAATATATGGTTCTTACATATGATTTCTTAATTTATTCAGAAGTAATTCGCGAGATTATGCCTTTTCCTAGTTATAACGAAAGGGGGTGTAGTTGGTTGAATCCAGCCTATTCTTGAAATAAACGCTCGCACACACTCCTTTCAAAAAGATCAATACACCAATCACTACACTTAGATTTATTGGATTTGTTGCTAAAATATCGGTATTAAACCCGAAACTCCCGGCGGATGGCCAATAACCCAAAGGCAGAAAGTCGGTTCATTTTTCATGTGATCTCCTCTTATAGATCTTTACAAATAGACTCAAAAAATCGAACGAATTCTTATTACTTCACTTTTCTATATTTTATAAATAGAAAAAATGGAAATTCTATTCCATTTCGGAAATGGATTTTCATTTTTTAATTGCGATTTCCAACTGAATAATACTTATACAATTAGGTACCAGGTTTTATGTCAATTGCGAAATACCTCGTTTTGTTGCAACACTTCGTAAACTAACTAAAGGGTTTCCGTTGGACTAAGAGGAAGGAAGAAAGCGAATCGGTAACGCTAATTCCTCATCCTCAAATCAGTCCTTCCCGGGGGTTTTTTCTCAACGAATAAATAATTGTAGGAACGAAATCTTGATATAATGCGAAAAAGCAAACGCTTAAGTCAAGGCAATAAATACGTATTTATTTTTCTGATTTCTCGGATTAAACAAAAGGATTCGCAAATAAAAGTGCTAATGCTACAACCAGTCCATAAATGGTTAAAGCTTCCATAAAAACTAGACTAAATAAAATTACATAATGTTTTTCCCTCTGCCTCAGGCTGTCTCCCCAATACCTTCTGACTTGACCCACAGCAGTACCTTGACCAACTCCAGGTCAATAGAAGCAAACCCTACGGCCAATCCAGCAGCAATAACAGAAGCGGCAGAAATCAATGGATTCATGATAAGTTCCTCGCAAAAAAAATGGTTAATGATACAATCAACCAATGATTATGACTTAATTATTCCATCACTAAGTTCATCCATTCGAAGTAACTAGAACTCTAGATTAAAATAGATTATTCGAACCATCAGATCATCTGAAAGACTTCATGTCTTCGTATTCGTGGAATCTTTCTGAATCCATACAACGAGTTTTTCCATTTCCTTCATTCTAGCGTTCTGGATTCTGCGATCTCATTCTTGATTTTCTATTTTTTCATTCAATTCACAGTCATAAACGAAAGAGAAAGGACTTTTTTGGTATCATGGAAATTCAAGTAAGGCCCAGTCGTATGGGTTCCAACTTAAATATTGGTTCCTTATATAACTGAATAATATCGAATATTAAATATACATGTTTCTTCCATAACGTAAACCGCTATTCTATCTTAGATTCAATTGGATTCTAGAATTATTCTTTGAAACACTACAAGAGTTGACTTATAGCCATTAGATTACATATCCTAGTTCGACCCCTCTATCCTAGCAATCCCATTCTCTAACATCTTTTATTTTCTATTACCTAGACATTATTTGCTTGCTATTCTGTTCACTAAGTAGACTATCTTTTATACTTTATACCTTGGTCTAGTCTAAAAAGACTCTTTCAAAGAAAACTAATCAGTGACCCTCCATGGATTCCTTACATAAGCTGCGGCTAAAGTTGCAAAAATAAAACCTGAATACCACTTGTAAATAATCAAAGGAACATGACAGGGATAGGAACACTAGAAGTACTAAAGAAACAAGAACAACAACGACTAATTCATCCTTAATATATTTCCGAAGGTCGAAAACTAAGTAGAGGTTTTGTGAAATCTTCTAATATCATTAATAGGTAAAAGGGTGGAGTTGGTTGGATGTATTTGCAAAATAACCTAATCCTTTTTGTAAGACCCGCATAGAAATATACCTGACGTGAGTAAAGCTAAAAGCAACAGTAGTATTTACTTATCATTCGTGGGTGCGGCTAACTCCCCATGAGTAACTGTGCATGATTTTCCAGAAGAGCCCCTGACCAATTAGAGACAAAAATAAATAGAAATATAGTCCCAATAAAGGAAACCCAAGGACGTGTCTTCACCACTCAATCTGAGTTTTGCTCACGTCTCGAATGAATTCAAGAACATATTCAAGAAATTCTGACCGTCAGTCAGATAGTTTGAGGGTTTGTTTAGCTATAGTGACTGAACCTAATAGAATAGCAATTACAACCCAAGTAATAAGTACTTGGCATGGACTTGAAACCCCTATTTGCCAATGAAATGTTGGCCGACTTCCACCTGGATATATCATATAATCCTTTTAGTGTATTGATTGAACATGATAGAACATTCATATTGTCCTCTGACAGAAGAAAACTTTAAAATAAATTATTTTGATTCAACCATTCTTTCTCCACGACTTGTCTACTTGAATCCTCTATTTTGGATACCAACTAATCGCATAATATGCCCAATTTTTTAGAACTTTTTTAGATTCAGGAATAGTAAAATTCCCACTATATTCTAATTTAATTCTGAAGTTCATGAAGTTATAGAGTTCATGAAGTCATTTTTATTTGATTATGCATATTTTATTATGAATCATTTCTTATATAGCTAGAACGCCCCTCACAAATGGCGAATACTAATTTGGTGAGAATTAATCAATTGAAGCTTTATAGCGTCATCGTTTGCTGGAATCGAAGATCTGCGAGATCAGGGTCCGCAATTTGTATCGTTAACAAATTGTTGGAATTTAAAGTAATACATTCTCAAGGGCCGTATATTCTCTTCTTGCTGATCAGCGATCATTACAATATCAGGTAATCCTGTCATATATTTAATCCCACCCAGATATGTTTGCAAGTGAGATAATTGTCTCTTCAACACAGCTGCATCTCTCTCTTGGAAGACAGGCGGAGTCTCCCCGCCTTTGTTCCATTCTCAAGTCCCTGAACTTATGAGAGTCTCTCTTTTTGTAGTGGTTCAATTCGTTAACATGCCCCAAGCCATTTTTGTAACATAATGACACCGAGCCCTTATTGCAGCCAATGCTACTGAATCAACTGCTTTATTTTTTTATCCCAACAATTAAAAATTATTTTCTATTTCTTACTGCATCAAAAAACTAAATCTATAGCTCTGATAAAAAACATGACGAGTTCAGAGTAAGATTTATCAATATGAATACCTTTACGCTTTGCAAGATATAAGGTGACATTCTCGGATTCCATTTCTCGTACCATGGCCAAATGAACTCCCTTCCAATATCCTAGATGTGTCTTCAATATCTTCTTGTCATTTTACCTCCAAGCTTCACTCTTTTTTGTCTAAAAAAGTGGTATCTGAAATAAAAAAATTGTTTCCGGCGGAACTTCTATATTCTACACCGCGAGTGATGTTGATGCACAATCCAACCACTTTAAATTCTTCCTATTCATTGTATCTTTATTATTATTACTAAATTAATGACCATAAGAAATACATAATTAAAAGAATGAATGTTCTTAAAAAATGTAAATTCCATAAATCATTGTTTTGATGTATCATGGAAATTTTTTGAAACAGAAGAATTAAATAATTCTCTTTAATTAAAAAAATATCTTTTTCATTTCCCCCTCAGATAGATTCTTCTTTTGTTTTCAAAGGAATGTTCTTATGTGCACCTTGAACGATGTACGAATCTTTTGAATCCGGTACCAACGGGTATCATCCCCCAGAACAACGTTTTCTTTTAGGCCTTTCAACCAATCGATGCAGCCCCGGAAGCGGCTTTGCTAAAATGACAGTTTCTTGCGAAGCTTCAACTGGATATAAAACTTTGAGTATTCAGAGATGCTCTCGTTATTCCCAATAAGATAGCTCGGTAACAGATCCACTTCTTCCAAAGCGACTACGTTCGTTCCGCTCTTTGCTTAATTAAGCTCCCCAGGTAAAAAAACATTAGACATTCCATCTTCTGAAACCAATACTTTTGATGTTATTTGACTTTTTAATAATTTCTATATGTCTATTATGGATCTGCCCCTTGTGATCGATAAACCTTTTGGATCTTATTGACCAAGAGATACGACTTTGCATTATAGTTAGTTCAGCACCAATCAAGAATCCCCAAGGAATTCAAGAATTCTTGTGTTATACCTTCATTCCAATTCGAAATTCGCTTTTTCTAGATTCATCGATATTGATAATCAATTGAACTTCTAAGACATTCCCACCTTTGGAAGACCTTGCGTTATATCACAGACCTCGATTTTTCATATATAAATGTAACTAATGTATCTCCTTGTATTAGTTTCCCCATAATGCCCATGAACAGTTGCTCCGGGGTGGCCAAATAGGGCTTAAGCTGATCTTATTACTACAGAGTCAGCAGACAATTATAATTTGACCCAAACTTTTAAGTGTGGTCCGTTTTTGACTATACATACATTTCACAAAGGAATTGTCCAAGACTTTTTTAGATGTCTTCACAATAATTGAAGTGAAGACAATACCAATTCAATTTGAATGGATTCAAATGATGTTACTGTGGATCGGTATTCAAAATTATCCCATTTTTCATCGATTAGATAACATTTAAGTACTTGAAAGTTTGTTTAAATTGCAAATAGTTAGTTAAAAAAATAGGATTATGAGTTAATAAATGGTAAAATGAATAAAAATTCGCGATTGCAAGGGCTGTTCCTAAAGGACCCGACGAATTCCTAATTGGAATTCGGGATACTTTAATTGATTCTTTGTGATATTTTACACCCTTACTGGACCCATTCGAAAACAATTGGATGATGACAAAATTAGAAAAGATTGGCATTTCTTATTTCTCATTAACAACCGTACGGAAAGTTCCTTCATTTTGACTAATGATTGTTGAAGTCTTGCTTTTGAATAAATGAAATAAAACGGATTTCTATTGGTACGATCTGATCCATTATCATAATCAATCCAAATCAGGTGGATCATTCCTTTTTTAGTATAAGAAATAGTGGTTTCATGGGAAATGATTCTTAAATCTCGAATTATGATTTTTGCTGTTTACTTCAACCTTCAAAGTACGCACGGGCCTCTTCAACGGAAGACTTTTTTGTCTTAGTCAATTCAATAAACAAATTGAACTAATTGAATACTTGTGTCAGAAATTCCCCGAATGGATTTGCCATTTCTATAAGGATATAATTGACAACTCGAGTTAGACATTATTCCGTTCCTGCAACATCCTGAGGGAAAATTCTTGCTAAATTTATACCATCCCTTATTTCTTATGTGACTACGGGTCGAACCAAAACTAAATACTTTTCAGTGATTATCATACATTGGAACATGATCAATTTTTCAAATTTTTTGGATTATTTTTGGAATTGTTTCCATTGGTGGTATCAAAATGCCTGTGTCGGAATATATTATCTGTTTCTACAGGAAAATGAATATCTAAGAAAAGATTAGCAAGTTCAATCTTTTTTTTTCTTCTCCACTCGCACCAACCCATACCCGGCTTCTTGTATTTAAAGTGATTTGTGTATCTACTCCAATGGGACTATTGTTTCCTTATATTATGAAGATGCCAGGTAAGATATGCATTTCTCGGGAATGAAAAAAACCGATCTACTTTCATTTTTGGTATTTTGGTCGAAATTCTTTGACTCCTCGATACTCAATCAAACCTCTTTTTTGACGATTGGATGCGCCTCTGTGTTGGTCCATGTTAGTATTCAACGACTCACAAATCGGTATCAGGATCATCAGAATAAACTGAGAATACTATTTCTACACGGAAAAACTCTATTTCATGGGTATTACAATCAGAGAGATCTGAAGAGAGTGTGTAATTCTCTGCTCGTTCTTGAATCGATTGAAATGAGATGATGAATTTATTTCTTCGCCTCTTTGCCAACTAAATCTGGAATTCTTAGCAGGATATGAGATTGGCCAGTGGATGCGATTCGATTAAGTTCTGAATAATCAGGAATCCTATTCTCTTTGTTACTAGAAGAGATCCGAACTAAAAATTTGTGTACTCATTGGATCATTAGTCCTGAGAGTTAAATATATCTTTGTTCGTGAAATAGAATGAATGCTCGTTGTAGTCTTGATCGCCCATGGAGTGAAAAAGGGAATACACTGGATCTCTGTGATGCTCTGATAATATCCATAAATGACTTTGTTTTTGGTAAGAGATGAACATTATATCAAATTCGGATGCATGGTATACATCAGTACTCCAGTGCATTTCCCCTTCTGAGTCAGAATAAATATGTTTCGAACCCTTTCTTTAGAGGTGAAGTGGATGTTCCCATACGCAATTCAGCAATCACCCATTCTGATTTTACATATTGATCATTTTGAACTAAAAGAAAACTTTTTGGTGGAATATTCGTATAAGAATATCTCACATCTCAATAGTCACATACAAATCTATATAACATAGAAAGGCAGGATGCCCATGACGTGTACGTGTGGGATGAACCAAATCCTCATTGAATTTTATTTTTCCATTAGAAGGGGCTCGGACATGTTCTGCAGTACCCCCTGTGAATACTCCACCTGTATGAAGAGTTTCGTAATGTTAGTTGAGTACCAGGTTCCCCAATGGATTGTCGCAATAATACCTACAGCTTCTCCCAATTCGACCAGGTCACCGTGAGTAGGACTCCGGCCATAACATAATCGACAGATCCAAGATGCTCCTACAAGTAAAGGAGTTCGAATCGATATTGATTGTGCTCGAGGTTGTGAATCGATTGACCGATCCAACCCAAATATCTTGATTTCTAGTGGCAATGCACCGCGTACCCATATATATATCGTCCGCTAATACGACCAATTAATGTTTGGATAAAAAATCTTTCCAGCATCGTCCCCTTTCGAGGACTCACAGGGAAATGCCTCGGAGGGTGCCACAATCTGTTCTACGTACAGCAATATGTTGAACTACTTCAACAAATCTGCGCGTGAGATATCCAGCATCTGATGTTCGTACAGCAGTATCACAACTCCTTTCGAGCTCCATAGCATGAGTATATATTCCAGTTAAGAGAGTCCTTCGCGTAAATTGCTGAATAGGTAAATCAATCATTTGTCCTTGTGGATCCGACATTAATCCTCTCCCTTACCTACTAATTGGTGTACCTGAGAAAGGCATTTCCTCTGTCCTGAAAGACATTATATGGACTGGATTATAGATTAAATCATCCTAAAATTAAGTTCATTTCTTGTCTCAAATATTCACTTGTAGCATACCATATCTCAATGGATTGACGTAATTTTTCTACTGCGTGTACATTCCATAATGATGGTGTTTTTCTAAAATCAAACTTTGTTGTTCAGCATCTTGGACTAGCCATCCTTTAGACGGTATTGTTAAAGATCATCAATTCCTAATGAAATGGATGTAGCAGTGGCTTGCTGGAAACCAGAGTCTTTACTTGATCAGGATGTGTGATGTATATGCCATTCCAAAGTGATCTATTAATCTGCTAATAAGTCGTTTCATGGCAGTTCCATCTATCCTTTTTGTGAAAGACTAGATTGGTCCGTTCTGCCATAAGTACCTCCATATTCTGCTGAGTAGGATTCGACAATGAATGGGTTTTAGTTAGTGATTGGAAAACTTCCTTTTCTCGATCTTAATTCGCGTATAAATTCAAGAACTAGGATCCTAGTTGAACCTAAGCGACCCTAATTGCACTAGTATCATAAAGTTACTTAGCTTATGTACGATATGATTAAGTACCATATGAACAGGCTCGACAAAATCCTTGTATAGCTTCTTCCATTTCTCGATAAAGACAAATATGACCAACAGTAGTTCAGATATCTAAAAGAATTTCTTTTTTACACTTCTTACTAGTAGATAATGTCCATAAATTTCATGATAGATACCCAAAGATTCATGAAGTGAACCGATGGGGCTTCTCTTGAAGGCAATAACACGTTGATCTAATTTCCACCGGAGCCATAGGGACTATCTAAATTGATTCTTTTCTGACGATAAACCCCAATTGCATCATGGAATTACAAAAAAGGGTTCTTTCATATACTTATAATTATTATCGTCAATTCTTTCATTTTGATAGTTTATGCGAGTCCATGGATTATATCTATTTGCACAAATGCCTCGACGATTTCCACTCGTTAATACATAGAGTCCAATAAGCATATGCGAGTTGGTACCAAATGGGATCCCCAATAGCTGGAGACAAAAGATTCATATGAAAACATAAGTAAACGAGCCTCCGCTTGAGCCTCCAAGATAAAGGTACATGAACAGCCATTTGATCCCCATCAAAGTCTGCATTGAATCCTTTACAAACTAAAAAGGATGTAAACAAATAGCACGTCCTTCCACTAAAATGGGTTACTGGAATGCCTGTATGCCTAATCTATGCAGAGTAGGCGCTCTATTTAACAATACAGGATGTCCCTGCATAACTTCTTGAAGTGTGTTTCCCATACAATCGGATCTTTTCCCCAATTTTACTCTTAGCAACTCCTATGTTCGAAGCGAGATGTTGTCTAATTAGACCACGAATTACAAATGTCTGGAAAAGTTCTGTTGCAATTTCACGAAGGCAATCCCATCGATGTAATGAAAGTGAAGGGCCTACGACAATGACGGAACGCCCTGAATAATCGGCCCGTTGCCAAGCAGAGTCTCCCCGAAATCTTCCTCTTTCCCTTCAATTACATCTGAAAATGACTTGTAAACTTTATTATGACCATCCCTCATTGGTTGTCCACGGATTCCATTATCAAGAAGTGTATCTACGGCTTCTTGTACCAATTTCTCCTGACACATTACTAATTCCCCTGGCGTAGATCTGCTTGTTGTTAATAGATCGGTAAGAGTATTGTTCCGATAGATAACTCTTCTATAGAGTTCATTAATATCCGAGCTCATTAATTTACCTCCATCGATCTGAATGATTGGTCTCAATTCTGGAGGAAGAACTGGTAATATACACAAAACCATCATTCCAGTTCTATATTTGTTCGAATAAAATGCTTAGCTAATTCAAGGCGTCTAACCAAAAATCCTTTCTTCTTCCAACTTTTCAGTCTTCCCATTCATTCCCTGTGGTCCGTCTTCTCCTAACTCTTTCCATTCTGCCAATGAATAATCTAGAATAGTTCGCAAATCTAAATTGGCTAATTGTTCCGGATAGCACTTGCTCCCGTAGATATTTCTCGATTTCGAAAGGTATCGAAGCCTTGGGTAGTAAAAAAGTGGGATGCTGTATTTCCAAGATTGGATTTCATATTCGAATAAACCTCGTAATCGTAAAGTAGGTTTTTTGGCTATGGGCCTAGCAAAGAAAAATTGGGATAGGATCCTATAGTATAGGATCTCCCCCTTCAAAACCGGACGTGAGAGTTTCCTCAGCCGGCTCAAATGAATTACAGCAAATAAAGAAAGGAGTTCTCGCTTTCCAAATTCTATAAAATCTAGAGCAAAATAAAAGATCTACTCCTTACTCAAGTTCTCATTGAAGACCAAGCACCATTTCATGGATTCATTCTTCTTTTTTTTATTTAGATTTTCTGAATTCTTTATTCAATTAAATTACGACAAATGAAATGTGAAATTCTTGAGTAGTCTACCTCCCTTCGAAGGCTGAATTCCATTAAAAGAAAGTGCCTTGGAATTCATACCATAAGGATTTACTTGTCTATGTATCGTTCCATTCAATCTTTTAGGTCGACTTCACCTCGACGGTTATACCACGATGCTCTTAAAAGTAAAGCCTATATGCGATGGATAGACTCTTGTAGCCATGACATATTTGCTGTTTGCTTACATGAACATAATTTCTTCTAAATGAAAAAGAGATAGTTAATTCCACAAAGAAGTCTTTTTTACGAGGTACAACTAGAAATTCCAATTTCTTTGTTACGAAATCGACCA
>BSYO01000119.1:0-12595 GCA_033239525.1 Nepenthes gracilis
GCTCGGTATGACCGAGTTTTGTTAGCGTACCGGGCGAGCCTCACCGGGACAGCCGGTCATGACCTAGTTTTGTTATGACCTCAAGGGCGGCCTTTGGCTTAGCTCGATCGCGGTAGAGTTTTTTTGACCTCGAGGGCGGCCCCTGCGAGGCCACTTTCGGTTGCGGCAGATTTTGTTCGACCTCAAGGGCCCCCGGTCGGGCCGCCCCGGCCAGCGAGTTTTTCTTATGACCTCAAGGGCCCGACCTCTCGGGGCTGCCTTGGCCACAGCCGAGCAGGACCGAGGGCCCAACTCAGACCGCTTGGGTGTAGCCGAAGTTTTTGTTACGACCTCAAGGGCTCCCGTCTCTAGGGTCATTTCTACTACAGCTGGGGTTTTTACATGACTCGAGGGTCCGGCCTGGGCCGCCTGGCTGCAGCCTCCTTTTGCACAGGACTCAAGGCCCTGGCCTTGACCGCCTTCGGTCATGTCACCCGGAAGTTGTTGTTGTGATCTCAAGGGCTCCTTTGGGGCCGCTCTGTCATAGCCTAGTTTTTGTTTATGACTTAAGGGGGCCCAACTGACCGCACGGCCCAGCCTCGAAGTTTTTGTTATGACCTCATGGGCCCTGGCCTCAAACCGCTTTGCCGCAACCGGTTTTTTGTTAGCGACCTCAAGGGCCCAACCTGGCCCTGGTGTCAGAAGCCGAAGCTTTTGTTATAACTCAAGGGCCCTGCCGGCGTTAATGAAGTGAGATGGGGCCGCTTTGGTGGAGAATTAAAGTTTGGAGCCAGGACCTCAGGGGCACGGGGGTCCGAGATCGCCGTCATAGCTCGAAGTTTTTGTTGTGACTTTAAGGGGCTGTGCCTGGGAACGCTCGGCGCAGTGCTGAAGTTTTTGTTTGACCTCAAGGGCCCCACCTTTGGGACCGCGCAGCCGAGTTTTTGATATGACTCACATGGGCTTGGCCTGGGACCACTGCACTTGTCGTTGCCTGAGCTTTTGTTATGACTCAAGGGCCTCGGGCTTTGGGGCCGCTCGTCAGCCGAAATTTTTTGTTATGACCTCAAGGGGCTCCCTGGGCCGCCTTGTCCTTGCCGACTTTTTTGTTCGTGACCAAGGGGGCCTTGACCGCCTCCGTTAGCCCGAGTTTTTGTTTTTAGACCTCAAGGGCCCGACCTCATGGATCGCTTCTGCCGCAGCGAGTTTTTGTTCTCGACTCAAGGGCCCTGGGCCTGGGACCGCTTCGGGCCACGCCGAAGTTTTTGTTGTGATCTCAAGGGCTCCGCTCCGAGACCGCCTGCCGGGCAGCCTCTCGAGCTTTTTTACATGACTCAAGGGCCCGGCCTGGGCCGCTCTGGCCGCAGCCGAAGTTTTTGTTATGACCTCGAGGGCCCTCTTGGGACCCTCTTTGGGGCCGCAATGAAGCTTTTTTGTTATGACCTCAAGGGGGCCCTCGGTACCGCTTTCGGTCAGCCTCTCGACTTTTGTTGTGACCTCGAGGGGCCCGGCTTTGGGACCGCTCTCTTGTAGCCGAAGCTTTTTGTTATGACTCAAGGGCTCCAACCTCGTAGATGCTGCCGGCCGCAGCCGAATTTTTTGTTATGACCTCAAGGGCCCGGCCTCAGGGGCCGGGTCGCAGCTGAAGCTTTTGTTATGACCTCGAGGGCTGTGGCCCTGACTGGTCTCGGCAGCAATGAAGTTTTTGTCAGCACTCAAGGGCCCGGCTTTTGAGACCGCCTCGGGCCGCAGCTGAAGTTTTTGTTCTGACTCAAGGGCTGCCTTTGGGACCGCTTTGCTTTGCGATAATGAAGATTTTGTTATGACCTCAAGGGCTCCGATGGGGGCCGCTTTGCCGCAGCTCGAAGTTTTTGTTATGACTCAAGGGCTCGGCCTGGGCCACCGATTGCCGCTAGCCCGAAGTTTTTGTTATGACTCAAGGGGTCCAACTTTCTAGGACCGCTTCTTGGCTGTAGCGAGTTTTTGTTATAACCTCAAGGGCCGGACTCGGGCCGCTTTGGTCAGTCGCCGAAGTTTTTGTTGTGACCAACGGGCACGGTCTCTTCGGATCGCTTGGCCACACTGAGTTTTTTGATCTCAAGGGCCTCAAGGGCTCGCCTCGACCGCTTCTGGGCCGCACTCGAAGCTTTTTGTTGTGATCTCAAGGGCCCGGCCACCGAGACAGCCTTACAGTTCTTGATTTTTTGTTACGACCTCAAGGGGCCTCCTCTGGGCCGCCTTACAGCTCGAATTTTTTTGTTATGACTCGAGGGTCTTACTTGGGCCGCTTCGCGGCAGCCGAAGTTTTTGTCATGACCTCAAGGGCCCGGCTGGACCGCTTCGTCACTACTCGAAGTTTTTGAGCATGACCTCAAGGGCCCTGTCTCGGGACCGCTTGGTCAGCCGAAGTTTTTTGTTATGACCTCAAGGGGTCCGGCCTGGGACCGCGGCGGGTCAGCCTGAAGCTTTTGTTATGACACTCAAGGGCCCGCCTCCGGGACCGCTTTGGTCACAGCCTCGGGCTTTTGTTGTGATCTCAAGGGCTCCCGGGCTCGGGCCACTCCTGGTTGCAGCTCGAAGTTTTTGTTACGACCTCAAGGGCCCGGGCCTCGGGCCGCTTTGGCCGCAGCTAAATTTTTGTCATGACTCGAGGGGCCGACTTGGGCCGCTCTGCCGGGCTGCTAGTTTTTGTTGTGATCTCAAGGGCCTAACCACCGAGACCGCCGCGGCAGTAGCTCGAAGTTTTTGTTATCGACTCAAGGGCCTGGGCTAGGGCCGCTTCGGGTCGCACTCGAAGCTTTGTTATGACTCAAGGGTTCACCTTAGGCGCCGCTGGCTCGCAACCGAAGCTTTTGTTATGACCTCATGGGCTCCGGGCTGGGACCGCTTTGGCCATACTGAGTTTTTGTTATGATCTCAAGGGTCTTGGCCTGGGGTCCGCTTCTGGCATTTTGTAGCCGAACTTTTTGTTAGGACCTCAAGGGTCCGGCCTTCCGTCAGGCACAAAGTTTTTGTTATGACCTCAAGGGCTCCGACTTTGGGGCCGCTTTGTCGCACGAAGTTTGTTATGACTCGAGGGTCTTGGCTTGGGGCCGCTTTGCTCGCAGCCGACTTTTTTGTCGTGACCTCAAGGGGTCCGGGGCCTGACCGCCTTGGTCAGCCTGAAGCTTTTGTTGTGACTCTCAAGGGTCCGGGACTCGACCGTGGGCTTTGCTGCGAAGTGTTTTTGTTATGACCTCAAGGGCGGCGCTGATCGAGGCCGGCTAGCAGCAGCCGAGTTTTTGTTGGTGACTCAAGGGCTTGGCTTTCGACCGGCTTTGCCGCAGCCGAAGTTTTTGTTATGACCTCAAGGGCCTGGCTTTGGGACCGCTCTGTCGCAGCCGAAGTTTTTTGTTATGATCTCAAGGGCTCCGACTGAGACCGCTTTGGCCGCACTGAAGTTTTTGTTGTGACCAAGGGCCCTGGCTTTCGGACCGCTTGGCTCACAGCCTTGAAGTTTTTGTTACGACCAAGGGCTCGCCTTTGGGGGGACCGCATGTCAGCCCGAAGTTTTTTTGTTATGACTCAAGGGCCCGCCCAAATTTCCGCTGGCGCAATGAAGTTTTTGTTATGACCTCAAGGGGCTTGGGCCTGGGCCTGCCTCGGGTCAGAGCTGAGTTTTTTTGTTATGACCTCAAGGGCCTGGCCTCCGGGCCGCCTTGCAGCCGAAGTTTTGTTATGACCTCAAGGGGGCCTTCGAGACCGCCTTTGGTCAGAGCCGAAGTTTTTGTTATGACTCAAGGGCCCTTACTGGGACCGCCTTTGGCTGTCGCTTAGTTTTTTCAAGGACTCAAGGGCTTACTTTGAAACCGCCTCTACAGCAGTTTTTTTGTTATGACCTCAGGGCCCGGCCTTCGGGGCCGCTAGGTCGCAGCCGAAGTTTTTTTTGCATGACTCAAGGGCCCGGCCTTGGGACCGCTTGGTCACAGCCGAAGTTTTTTGTTATGACCTCAAGGGGTCTTGGCCTGGGCCGCTTTGCTCGCAGCTGAGTTTTTTTGTTACGACCTCAAGGGCCGGCTTTAAACCGCTCGGCCGCAGCCAGCTTTTTTGTTATGACCTCAAGGGCCCGCCTCGGGGCCGCTTGGTCGCAGCTCCGAGTTTTTGTCGTGGACTCTCAGGGCACCGGCCTTTGGGACCGCCTCGGTCACAGCCGAGTTTTTTGTTATGACTCAAGGTCCCGGGCCGCCTAGGGACCGCTTTGTCGCTCGAAGTTTTTGTTCTCGACTCAAGGGCCCGGCCTTGAAAACCGCTTCTACACAGCCGAAGTTTTTGTTATGACCAAGGGCTCCGGCCTTTGGGACTGCTTTGGCCGCAGCCGAAGTTTTTGATATGACCTCAAGGGCCCGGAACAAGGGGGCCGCTCTCACAGTAATGAAGTTTTTGTTAGACCTCAAGGGCCCGGCTTTGAGACCGCCTACAGCTCGAACTTTTGTTATGACCTCAAGGGCCGGCCTCCGGGGCCGCTTTGGCCGCAGCCTGAAGTTTTTGTTATGACTCAAGGGCCCGAAGTTTTTGTTATGACCTCAAGGGGACTCGGGACCCGCACTGAAGCTTTTGTTATGACCTCAAGGGCTCTGGCCTGGGACCGCAAGGTCACGCAGCTCGAAGTTTTTGTTAGATCTCAAGGGCCCAACCTTCGAGCCGCCTTGGGTGAGCCTGAATTTTTGAGCGACTCAAGGGGTCTGGGCCTTCTCGGGCCGCTGCACAGAGCCGAAGTTTTTGTTATGACCTCAAGGGCCGACCTTTGGGGGCTCCCTTTGCCGCAATCGAAGTTTTTGTTATGACCTCAAGGGTCTGACGCGGACCGCTCGGTCGCAGCCGAAGTTTTTGTTATGACTCTCAAGGGCTCCGCCTTGAGGACCTCTTTGGTTGCTAGCCGAGCTTTTGTTATGACCTCAAGGGCCCGACCCTGGGGCCGCTTTGGCAGCACCTGAAATTTTGTGTCAGGACTCGAGGGCCCGCCTTGGGGCCGCTTCTGGTCGCAGCTGAAGTTTTTAGGACTGAAGGGGCTCTCTAGGGACCGGGCTTGGCTATGGACTTAGTTTTTGTTATGACCTCAAGGGCCGAGCCTTTGGGAGACTGCCTGGTGAGCTTCGAGTTTTTGTTATGACCTCAAGGGCCTGGCCTTCCGGGCCGCCGGCCGCAGCCGAAGTTTTTGTTATGACCTCAAGGGTCGGGCCTTCATGGTTTTGGTCGCAGCCTGAAGTTTTTGTTATGACCTCAAGGGCTCCGGCCTCGGGCCGCCTTGGCCATAGCCGAAGTTTTTGTTATAACTCAAGGGCCCTGCTTGGGCCGCTTTGTCGCAGCCTGAAGTTTTTGTTATGACCTCAAGGCCCGACCTCATGGGCCGCTTCGGGCCGCAGCCGAAGTTTTTGTTGTGACCTCAAGGGCTTAACCTGGGACCGCTGTCACGGCAGCCGAAGTTTTTTGTTATGACCCTCAAGGGCCCGGGGCCGCTTTCTCGGGGCAGCTGAAGTTTTTGTTATGACCTCAAGGGGCTCGGCTTTGGGGCCGCTTTGCCACAGCCGAAGTTTTTGTTATGACCTCAAGGGCTCCGGAGCCACAGGGTTCTTCGCCCGCCGCAGCCGAAGTTTTTGTTGTGACCTCAAGGGCCCGCCTCGAGTCCGAAGGCTGTGAGTTTTTGTTATAACCTCAAGGGCCCCGGCCTGGGCCGCTTTGCCGCAGCTGAAGCTTTTTTGTTATGACCTCGAGGGCCCGCCTTTGGGCCTCTTTGGCGCCATGGGATTTTTCTTATGACTCAAGGGGGGGACTGGGAATGAGACATGGCCCGTGATGCTTTTTGTTGGACTCTCAAGGGCCCTTGCCGACAGGATGATGGAACAGGCGCTCGAATTTTTGTTCTGACTCAAGGGCTGGGCCTGGGCCGCCTGTCGGCCGGAGTTTTTGTTACGACCTCGAGGGGAGGGCTCTGAGGGCCTCCGTGGTCGCAGCCGAGGCTGAGAGCCAAGGGGTGAGGGCCCGCCTGGGATGATGGGAACGAGCCGATTTTTTTTGTCGTGGACTCAAGGCTACGCCTCGGGACCGCAAAAGAGGAGGGCCGAGTTTTTTGGGAGGGATGAAGGGCCCTGCTCCGGGATGCTTCACTCCTTTCCGAGCATCGTTGTCACGACTCAAGGGTTTGCCTTGGGACCGCTTGGCCTTCACTGCTGATCCTTTAACTTATGACGCAAGGGCATCAAGTCCTTAGGGACCGCTTTAGAATACCTGACGGACGGTTTTTTTATAGTGACGACCAAGGGGTCGCCGGGACCGGACGGGTTGCAGCCGAATTTTTGTTACGACTCAAGGGCCCGACTGGGTCCTCGGGTTGGCACCTAATTTTTTTGTTGTGACCTCAAGGGCCCGGCCTCGGGCCGCACTTTGGCCGCAGCTCGAAGTTTTGTCATGGACTCAAGGGGCCTGGCCTCTAGACAGCTGGTCAGCAGCCGAAGTTTTTTTGTTCCCGACTCAAGGGCCCGGCTTGGGGCCGCCTTTGCTGGAAGTTTTTGTTATGACTCAAGGGCTTGGCTTTGGGGCTGGGTCGAGCCGAAGTTTTTGAGCTTTGACTCAAGGGCCCTGCCTTCGCGGGGCCGCTTTGGTCGCAGCTGAATTTTTTTGTTATGACTCAAGGGGCCTTCGGGACCGCTGGGTTGCAGCCGAGTTTTTGTTATGACCTCAAGGGCCCGCCTCGAGGGCCGCTTTGCCACAGCCGAATTTTTGTTATGACTCAAGGGCACGGCCTTTGGGACCGCTTTGGCGCAGCCGAAGTTTTTACATGACCTCAAGGGGGCCTGGACCGCCTGGGCCGCCTGAAGTTTTTGTTATGACCTCAAGGGGTCTTGCCCAGGACCGCTCGTCACAGAGCTGAAGCTTTTGTTATGACCTCAAGGCCCGGCCTTCTGGACCGCCTCGGTTGCAGCCGAAGTTTTTGAGCATGACTCAAGGGGTCTGGGCGGGATCGCTTTGGCCGCAACTGAAGCTTTTGTTATGACTCAAGGGCGCGGCCTTTGAGCTGGCCGGGCCGAAGTTTTTGTTATGACCTCAAGGGCGCCTTTTGGGCCGCTTCTGGCCGCAGCGAGTTTTTGTTATGACCTCAAGGGGCCGGCCTTTGGGACCGCCGGTCGCAGCCGAAGTTTTTGTTATGATTCTCAAGGGGCTTGGCCTTTGACCGCTTTGGACAGCCGGTTTTTGTTCTCGACTCAAGGGGGCTGGACCGCTTGGTCGGGGAATTTTTGTTATGACCTCAAGGGCCCGGGCCTGGGCCGCTTTGTCACAGCTGAAGTTTTTGAACATGACTCAAGGGCTCGGCTTCTGGGCCGCTTTGGCTGCAGCTGAAGTTTTTTTGTTATGACTCAAGGGTCCGACTTCTGGCCGCTTTGGGTCGCAGCCTTCCGAAGTTTTTGTTATGACTCAAGGGCCCCGGCCTTCAGACCGCTTCGGGTCGCAGCACTCGGTTTTTGTTCTCGACCTCAGGGCCCGCTCCTTCCGGGACCGCTCTATTGCAGCCGAAGTTTTTGTTATGACTCAAGGGCCTCCCTTCCGGGGCCGCTTTGGCCGCAGCTGAAGTTTTTACATGACTCTCAAGGGTCCGGCTTTGGGACCACTTTGGCTGCAGCCGAAGTTTTTGTTGTGACTCAAGGGCCTGGCCTGACCGCTTTGGTCGTAGCGAGCCAGGACTCAAGGGCCGGCCTTGGGACCGCTTTCTACAGCCGACTTTTTGTTATGAATCAAGGCTTAATGCCCACTTGGCCGGGGTCTGCCTGGCTTTTGTTGCGACTCAGGGCCCGGCTTTGGGGTCCGCCTGTGAGAGTCTCGAGTTTTTGTTATGCCCGCAAGGGCTCCCGGCTTCGGGGGGCCTTTGGCCGAAGCCAAATTTTTTTGTTATGACCTCAAGGGCACTGCCTCTCGGGGCCGCTTTCGCGCCATGGGGTTTTCTTGTGGAACTCAAGGGCCTTTTGAGGAACCGCATCTCCGCAGATGAGTTTTTGTTAGGAGCCCCTGTCGACAGATGATGGAATGAGGCGTCTCGAGTTTTGTTGGGACTCAAGGGCCGCCTACGCCCGCCGCCGAAAAGCTTTTTTTGTTGATGACCTCAAGGGGAGGCCTGGGCCGCTCGTGATGAAGTTTTTGCGGAGGCCAAGGGCCTGGGCCTGGAGCCGCTTGGATGATGGAAGTTTTTGTTATGACCTCAAGGGCCCTGGGCTTGGGACCGCTTTGTCGCGCTCGAGCTTTTGAGGAGGGGACCTCAAGGGATGAAGACTTCAACCGGGCTTGGGATGTTTTTTTTCCCCGACATCGCTGGGCTCACGCCCCGGCCGCTTAGAGCGTTTGAGTTTTGTGATGATCTCAACTTTCGGATCGGCCGGCTTTGCAGCCGGTCCTGAGGGCTCGATCTTTAGAATACTGTCCGGGTCGCTGACTTTTTGTTATGACCAAGGGTCGCCTGGGGAAAGGGCCGCAGTTCGAAGTTTTGATGACTCTCAAGGGTCGGCTGGCCGGTGGGTTGGCACGAAGTTTTTGTTATGACCTCAAGGGCGGCCTGGGCCGCTAGGGTTGCAATGAAGTTTTTGTTATGACCTCAAGGGCCCGACCTTAGGCCTACCTTTGCCGCAAATGAAGTTTTTGTTACGACTCAAGGGCCCTTTCTGGGGCCGCTTTGGCCAGCCGAAGTTTTTGTTATGACTCAAGGGCCGGGGTTTGGGACCGCTTTGGTCGCAGCCGAAGTTTTTGTTATGACCTCAAGGGCCCTTGGGGCTTTCGGCAGCACTGAAGTTTTTGTTGTGACCTCAAGGGTCCGGCCTCTGGACCGCTTCTGGTCGCAGCTCGAAGTTTTTGTTATGACTCAAGGGGTCCGCCTGGGCCGTCTTGGTCGCAGCCCGAAGTTTTTGTTATGACTCAAGGGCCCGGCCTCAGACCGCTTTGTCACAGCCGAGTTTTTGTTATGACCTCAAGGGCCTGGCCTTGGGACCGCTGGTCGCAGCCGAAGTTTTTGTTATGACTCAAGGGCTCGGGCCTTGGGGGCCGCTTCTGTCGCAGCCGAAATTTTTGTTATGACCTCAAGGGCCCTGGGCCTAGGACCGCCAACACAGCCGAAGTTTTTGTTGTGATCTCAAGGGCCCTGCTCGAGACCGCTTCTATTGTAACTGACTTTTGTTAGACCTCAAGGGGCTCGGCTTTGGGGCCGCTTTGGTCCGCAGCCGAAGTTTTTGTTATGACCTCGAGGGCGCAACCTTCGGGGCCGCTTTGGCCGCAGCCGAAGTTTTTGTTATGACCTCAAGGGCCCAACCCCGAGACCGCTTCGGTTGCTCGAGTTTTTGTTACGACCTCAAGGGCCGGCCTGGGACCGCCCGGCCTGACTCAAGGGGTTTTTGCTTGGGACTCTGCAGGGGGAATTTTTGTTATGACTCAAGGGCCCGCCTCCGGGCCGCCGGCTGCACCGAAGTTTTTGTCATGACCTCAAGGGCTCGGCCTGGGGCCGCCGCCGTAGCCGAAGTTTTTGTTATGACTCAAGGGCCCGACTGGGGTCGCTTTCGGCCGCAGCCGAGTTTTTGTTATGACCTCAAGGGCCCGGCCTTTGGGACCGCTTCTACGCACTGAAGCTTTTTGTTATGACCTCAAGGGCCCGGCCTTTGGGCTCCTCGGTCCGAGCCGAAGTTTTTGTTATGACCTCAAGGGCTCCGCCCGAGACCGCCTTTGCATAGCAGCGACTTTTTTGTCGTGACCTCAAGGGCTCGCCCGGGACCGCCACACAGCTCGAAGTTTTTGTTATGACCTCAAGGGCCTTGGCCTGGGGCCAATTTGTCGCAGCCGAAGTTTTTGTTGTGACCTCAAGGGCCCGGCCTTCCGGGACCGCCTGTGGCCAGCCGAAGTTTTTGTTGTGACCTCAAGGGGGCCTCTAGGACCTCCGGTCAGCTGAAGTTTTTGTTATGACCTCAAGGGCCCGGGCCTTTTGAAACCGCTTTGTCAGAGCTGAAGTTTTTTTATGACCTCAAGGGCTCGGCCGAGACCGCTTCTATCGCAATCGAAGTTTTTGATATGACCTCAAGGGCCCGGCCTCTGGGACCGCTCGGTCACAGCCGGGTTTTTGTTGTGACCTCAAGGGCCCGGCCTCTGAGACCGCTTCTTGCAGCCAAGTTTTTGTTACGACCTCAAGGGGGCCCGGCCTCTGGGCCGCTTCGGTCGCAGCTAATTTTTTTTGTTATGACCTCGAGGGCCCGACTTTGGGGCCGCTTCTGTCGCAATGAAGTTTTTGTTTGTGACTCAAGGGCCGGGACTGGGACCGCTATGTCGCAGCTCGAAGTTTTTGTTGTGACTCAAGGGCCCGGCCTCGAGACCGCCTATTACAGCCTAATTTTTGTTCGACTCAAGGGCTGGCCTGGGGCCGCTATCTTGAAAGCCGAGTTTTTGTTATGACCTCAAGGGCCCGGCCTGGGCCGCTTTGGCCGCAGTAATGAAGTTTTTGATATGACCGAGGGGTCCGGCTCAAGGCCGCTTTGGCCGCACTGAAGTTTTTGTTATGACCTCAAGGGGCCCAACTCTGTCCGCTCTGTCAGAGCCGAAGCTTTTTGTTATAACCTCAAGGGCCTGGGGCCTGGGGCCGCAGCCGAAGTTTTTGTTATGACCTCAAGGGCACGGCTCTGGACCGCTTCGGTCACACTCGGTTTTTGTCATAGGACTCAAGGGCCTTGGCCTTTGGGACCGGGCGGCCGCAGCCGAAGTTTTTGTTGCGATCCAAGGGCTCCGGCTTCCGAGACCGACTGCTTACAGCCTAAATTTTTGTTATCAAGGGGTCTTGGCCTGGGGCCGCTTCTCTTGGGTACTCGAAGCTTTTGAAAGCATGACTCGAGGGCCCTACTTTGGGCCGCTTTGCCGCGCCGAAGCTTTTGTTATGACCTCAAGGGGCCCGGCCTGGGACCGCTTCCGGTCAGCCGAAGTTTTTGTTGTGACCTCAAGGGCCCTGGCTTGGGACCGCTTTGTCGCAGCCTAGTTTTTGTTATGACCTCAAGGGCCCGACCTGAAACCGATGCTTCTGGCCGGGCAGCCGAAGCTTTTGTTATGACCTCAAGGGCCCGGCTTTGGGACCGCTTTGGCCGCATCCAAGTTTTTGATAGGACCTCAAGGGCCCGACTCCGGGACCGCCGGTCACAGCCTGAAGTTTTTGTTGTGACCTCAAGGGCTTGGGCCCGAGACCACTTTGGCCTATTAAATTTTTTTTATTATGACAAGGGTCAAGGGCCAGACTTAGGGCCGCTTTCGTCGCAGCCGAAATTTTTGTTATGACCTCAAGGGCCCAACCTCTCGGGGTCCGCGGTCGCAGCCCGAGTTTTTGTTGTGACTCAAGGGGCTGCCTGGGACCGCTTTGGTACAGTACTGAAGTTTTTGTTGTGACTCAAGGGCCCTGGGCCATCGAGACCGCTTCTACGCAGCCGAGTTTTTGTTTTGTCGACTCAAGGGCCCGGCCTGGGACCGCTTGCCATAGCCGAGTTTTTGTTATGACTCTCGAGGGCCTCTCCTGGGCCGCTTGGGCAGGCCTGGAGCTTTTGTTGTGCCTCAAGGGCCCAACCTTCTCGAGGTCCGCTTGGTCAGAGCTGAAGTTTTTGTTATGACCTCAAGGGCCCCCTTCCTCGGGGCCGGCTTCGCCGCAGCCGAAGTTTTTGTTATGACCTCAAGGGCACGGCTTTGGACCGCCTGCTGCAGCCGAGTTTTTGTTGTGACCTCAAGGGTCACGTACTTTGGGACCGCCGGTCGCAGCCGATTTTTTGTTGTGATCTCTCAAGGGGCTCTGGGGCCTCAGACAGCTTCCCCGCATGACCCAAAAAATGGGGAAGTTTTGTTGTGATCTCAAGACCAAGGGCTCCGGGATAGCCGGCCGCAGCTTCTAGTTTTTGTTATGACCTCGAGGGCCCGGCCTTGGGGCCGCTTTGGCAGAGCCGAAGTTTACATGACTCAAGGGCCCGGGCCTCCGGCTCGCTTGGCCGCAGCCGAGTTTTTGTCGTGACCAGCAAGGGCCTGGGCCTGGGGCCGCCTGACCGCAGCCGGGACTTGTTTGCAGGACTCTCAAGGGCCCGGCCTCGGGGAAACCGCTTTGGCAGAAGCCGACTTTTTTGTTATGACCTCAAGGGCCCGGCTGGGTGGATCGCCACACACAGTTTTTGTTGTGACCTCAAGGCCGGGCCTCGGGGCCACAGGGCTCAGCCAGACTTTTGAGCATGACCATGGCCCGCCTGGGGGCCGCTCGGCCGCAGCCGAAATTTTTTTGTTATGACTTAAGGGGCCACGCTTTGGCCGTGAGCTTTGGCATGCCAGGGCGCGGCCTCTTTTGGGTAATTTCAGAAGCTTTTGCATGACTCAAGGGCTCGGGCCTGGGGGGCTGGCGGTCAGCCTGAAGTTTTTGTTGTGACCTCATGGGCTCCGCCTCGAAACCGCTTCTCTACTGCACTCTAAATTTTTGTTACGAATTTCGCGCTCCACTGGGGCCGCTGGCCGCAGCCAAATTTTTTGTTATGACCTCGAGGGCGGAGCCTGCAGAGGCTGCGCTCGGTCGCGTTAGGGATTTTGTTGTGACCTCGGCCGAGGC
>BSYO01000120.1:0-12243 GCA_033239525.1 Nepenthes gracilis
CTATCTTCATCCATGGATCCCCACTCATACTCATTCAATTGGAAGTGATATTGTGATCAATTCACAAAATTATGTTCGTAATTTAAATAATCAAATTTTGAATTTCTAATTGACTCTTGGATGCAAATTGCGAATGTATAATTTTCCTCAAATTTGTCATTGAAGTAGGTAGATTAATTCCTTTTCCCAAGAAAAAGTTTTTGATCGGAATAGGAATCAAACGAAGGTTCCCTTAACCTCTTGAGGGGGTTAATGGATAGTCACTTTTACCTCGACTATACACTTTAATGCGATTATTGTAACTAAATGGAACTTTTTGTCCAGCAAGGACATTGGACAATAATCAAGATAGGATCACAAAAGAATCATGAAAATGAAAGTATTGCCTTTTTCATTAGGAAGACTTAATGAGATTAGGAAAGAGATTTCAATAACTAAACACAAAGTTCTATCCTTTGCAGTCGGAGTTTGACAGATATGGTTCAAGAAAAACAAAACCGCTAAAGTCATAATAGAAAAATTGTGCAATAACTCATAGTTTCGTTTTTTTTTAATGTAATGAATAATAAAAAGAGAAAAATGGCATTGCTTCTAGATCTAAAGACTAGAAACAGTTCGTTTCTTATTCATTCTCGTTTCTCAATAACAAGCATTCTTGTTATCAAATCAAATCATTTATCTATGCTCCATTTAAACAAAAAGGCCCGGCAGGTTATTTTCTTGACCAGTCCAGGCCGTAGAATAAAGGTCTTTTCGTGTAGAAATTCAAGAAGTATTTCGATTTTCTTTCTCTTATCTTATATTCAATTTTTATATTGAATCTTTAGAATCTTCTACTACATTCAATAATTTATCAATTGCAATTTCGGATAAAACTTATTACTTGTCTTGTACTTGTATTGCATAAAAAACTTGTATATAGAAATATATATCTATAGTTGGTTATATAACGTATATTCTATTTCAGTATTCTATTTATTTTAAAATATATATAAATAATATAGAGACATAGATATAATCTATGTAAATTGAATAAATAGATAATCAAGATTTAAGAAAATAAATAATAGAAAAATGAAATATAAATATATATAGAACAATATATATATATATATATATGGAATATGATTTAGACAGATAAGTTATATAGATATATATATGAATAATTCTAATAATATAGAATCATTGAAATACAATTTTAATACAATTTTTTAAAAAAATTAACATAAAAAAGAAAAAATGAATAATAATAATAAAGTAAAGTAAGAAAGGTCTTTTCAATTCTTTCTTTATGTATAATGTATTTATAGTAATTATTTTATTTTTCAATTGGAGAGATGGCTGAGTGGACGAAAGCGTCAGTTGCTAATCCGTTGTACGAGTCATTCGTACCGGTTCGAATCCCTCTCTTTCCGTTTTCGTTGATGACTTCATATTTTGATTTATTTTTCCGAATTTATCAATTCTTTTGCTTTTATAGTTAAAGGGCTAGAATTGAGAAAAATCCTAAGACATTTTCAAGCAGAAGAACCCTTTTTGATCTTCGCGCGTCAGGATTACGCCCTGGATCATTAGATAGGAATCGAAAATGAAGAAGAAGCAAAAAGAGAATATCACTCTGTGGCAAGCGAAGAGTTTTGAGAGTGAGCATTACACAATCTCAAGATCTTTTTTTATTTTTTTGAAAAGAGAATAGATTCTCCATTTTTATATCACATATCCAATTTTGACACGAGCACTGAAGTGCTTTCTATAAATCTAAATTTTTAGACATTTATTTGTAATATGTAGAAGAGTCTTTTACTTTTATTATCAAAAATTTCTTTCATACCCAAAATTTCTTATTCTGGAGGACCACAATAGTTCTTTGAAGGAAAAAGGTTAAAATAGGAAGGAGGTAATCGGAAATTTTCGTGGCTATCAAGAAATTGTACTGTTTTGAATCCAGGGTTCATATACTGTAGGAACTTATTTGATCTTATGTGAGTATTAAATTTTTTCTCGAATAAATCATTCACTGGACAAGATTAAAGAATCATCGAAAACACAGCAGCTTGCCAAGCAAAGGCTAATAGAAAAAGAGCACAGGTATGACTGGCATAAAATCGATTGGACTCAAAAAAAGCGTAGGCTTCGGGCAATTTTGAAAGACAAACTACTCGAAGAAGGGCAAAATTAAGACAGATATATATCAAACTAAAGATGTTAAGCATAACAGACATTTTGTTCTTGGAGATAATTGCATTTTAATTGAGTTATTGATAAGGGAAAAAATAAAGAAAACAAGATAGATCAAAAAATCTTTCTTTTGAACTTACTCAATCAAAAATCCCTTCCCTTCTCAAACCAAAGAATGAAGAAATCATACTTTCATACAATATCTTAATTGAATTATATGTAGTGATCAATAAATTCGTTTAATTCTCTCTATCTACACGTGTCAAAAAATCCTAATCAAAATTGAATTGATTCTATAGATTAGATAGTTGGACTTGAATTGACGAGCAATCAATAAAAATAATAGATACTATTGGTGTCGAATAATATAAGTGAGGCGTATTGGCCAGAGTGGTAAGGCAACGGGTTTTAGTCCCGGTATGCGGAGGTTCGAATCCTTCCGTCCCAGAGCATATATATTCTATCATAGCTCAAGCTTTTTGAACAAACTTCTGTTTTGTTTCTAAAAAAAGAATATTGGATAGAAATTCTAATATTAACACAATTTTCTTTTTTTATTATTTTTAACGATTCTTCTCTGCATCTATCTTTTCACCAATTGAATCAGATTCAAATAGAACCACAGATATAACTCAATCTAATTGTGATCCAATCTAGGCAAGGCAAGTTAGCATTATAGATTGATTCCAATCAATAATTAAAAAAATTACCGAACTCCAGTAAAAAAAAAAATACGTAATATAGAAAAATATTGATATGTATATATTTTTCTATCTCAATCCTACAGTCTTTCTATTTTTGGGAAAAAGATTTGTGATCCTTTCTAAAAATAATATATAATAGAATAGATTAATGAATCTAATAGATAGATTATAGAGTATAGATTTCTATTGTTTATGTACTAGCTAAACCAATGACTATTCATGATTTTATAATTGAATCAATTGCATACCGGGTCAAAATTAGAGGAATGTTATGGTAAAACCGTTTGAAACGATGTGGTAGAAAGCAACGTGCGACTTGAAAGACATGATCCGTTATGGATTTTTATATCCATCATTTTTATAAGAAAATCAGAAAAAGGTGCTCTTGATAACATCCTTTGTTCTCTTCCATAGAACCCCACATTTTTGGGTTGTAATGTAAATAGTACATGATGGAGTGGGCTCGAGTAGAAAATGATTCATTTCTTAGAGGCAGGATCTACTGGGGTTAGTATCAATCAATAAGTTGGAACAACTTCGTAAGTATATCTTTGAAAAAGGAAATAGAAAGGATCCAATTCGAACAAGTTTTTCATTCCAAATCAAAGAAGTTTGTTGGAAGTCAAAGAACCTTTTCAACTAAAAGTATATCGATGCGGGAATAAACCGTTCGTATGATGATTCTTTGATAGAAAGAAAAAAGGAATATTTGCTGCCATTTTGAAGGAGGATTAAATATCAACGAAGCCTAATGTCTAAACCCAATGATTCAAAGCAAAGATAAATAATTCCGGAACAAGGAAACACCCTTTAAAAGTTGTCTCAAGAACAGGATCAGAATGAAGAATTCAAATAGATTCTAAATGAGACAAACAAAAGGCAAAGACCACTCAATAAATGAAAAATGCCAAAGGATTTTTTTTTTGAGGGTATTTGAAGTTATTCAACTGATTATGAGTACAAATGGTTTTTTTCAGGAAAGAGGACGAAAAAAGGACTTAATTCCTAGTCTAATTGATTTGATGATTTTATGGACCTATTTGCCAGTCTATTCTATATACATAACTTCGAATCATTTTTCTCGAGCCGTACGAGTAAAACCGATACGTTTCTAGGGGTATTGTTCATCTAATCTATCCCAATGAGCCGTCTATCGAATTGTTGCAATTGATGTTCGATATCGAAGAGAAGGAAGAGATCTTCGGAAAGTGGGTTTTATGATCCGATACCAGAATCAAACTTATTTAAATGTTCCTGCTATTCTATATTGCTTGAAAAGGTGCTCAACCTACAGAACTGTTTATGATATTTGCAAAAGGCGGAGGTTTTAAGGGAACTTCCCTTTAATCAAACAAAATTCGATTAAAAAATAATAATAAAAAGAAATAGAATGAGGTCACTTTCATATATAGTTTAGTATAATCTTTTATTTATTATTCCCCCTTTCTCTTGCTCTAGTCATACCTATTTTTGTGATTTTCTAAAATCAGTACAAAAAAATCCATTTTTTTTATAAGTGGATAGAAAAAGATCAAGTGAATAAATCAATAAATTGTATCTTGAATCATTCAATAAATGAATTAGTTGGATCTAGAACCAGAAATTCGGACATTATCTTCCAATTGGTTGGTTTCCTTGTAACTCTACTAACAACTAAAAAAAAGAATAAACGCTTATTCAAGAGATTTATTGATATTTTTTTTATTGAATAAATCATAAAGCACGATTTTCGTGTCCCTATTCTATCTATATTTTTATGCTGGTACCAATCCAACACAAGTTTTTCTTATGCTGTAGATTTCATATTATTTGCATTTCGATTTACCAAAATTGATATCATTTCTATTTAGATATTTCTATATATTTCTTTTTCTTTCGTTTTCCATTCTCTTTCTAATTGAATTTATTTCTTTCTAGATTTTCTTTTAACATAGATATTGACAAGAGTGTATTGAACAGAAATATAGTCAATAGTAAATAACTATTTCTCTTTTGATTGATTTATTTGTTCCACCAATTCTGTATCTCATACTTTTTGGGGTTGCTAACTCAACGGTAGAGTACTCGGCTTTTAAGTGCGGCTATGATCTTTTACACATTTGGATGAAGCAAGGATTCGTCCACACCATCAGCAGTTTGTAGACCACGACTGATCATAGAGAATGAATGGAAAAAAGCATGTCGCATCAATGGAGAAATTATGAGACTATTTCAGTCTTACCAGATTCTTTGTTTGAATTTATTGCCGTTCGAAAGGAATTTAAGTTGGGTCAATTGAATAAATGGATCGAGTCCTATGACTCGGGTAAGGAAAGAAAAGCAACGAGCTTATGTTCTTTATTTGAATGATTATCCGCCCTAATTACATGTTAAAAATAGATTAGTGACTGATCCGAGGCGAGGCTTCTCCATGAATGGTTATCCATTTTGCTTTGTTAGTGAATCCTAATTATTAGTCTTCTCCTTTAGAAATGGAGATGAATGTGTGTAGAAGAAAGAGAGTATATTGGTAAGGATACTTTTTCCAAAATCAAAAGAGCGATTGAATTGAAAAAATAAAGATTTCTAACCATCTTCTTATCTGTTATCTATAGAAATAAACCAATTAGATGGAAAAAGATAGAGAGTCTGTTGATGCATTTAGATGTCTCAGATATCTATTGTTATTATTATTATAATACCTTGCTTTGACTGTATCGCACTATGTATCATTTGATAACCCCAAAAAACCCTCTCTACTTTTACTTGAGTTTCTGGTCCAATTGAAAATGGAAGAATTACGAGAGGATACTTAGAACTAGATAGATCTTCAGCGTGACTTTTTATATACACTTATCCTTCAGGAATATATTTATTCATTGGCACAGTCATGGTTTCAATCGAACTATTTTTGGAAATGCCGGTTATGAGAAGAAATACAGTTTCCTAATTGTAAAACGTTTGATACTCGAATGTACCAACAGAATCATTTGATTCTTTCTGCTAATGATTCTAATCAAAATGAATTTTGGGCAAAAAAGAATTTGTATTATCAAGTGATATCAGAGGATTTGCATTCATTGTGGAAATTCCATTTCACTACAATTACTATTTTCCTAGAAGGAAAAAGAAATAGTAAAATCTCGTAATTTACGATCGATTCCATTCTTTCCTTTTTTAGAGGACAAATTCTCACATTTAAATTATGTGTTAGATACTGATACCCCATCCTGTCCATCTGGAAATCCTAGTTCAAGCCCTATTCATACTGGACGAAAGATGCTTCTTCTTTGCATTTGTGATTCTTTCTTTATGATATGTATTGGAATGAATAATATTCTATAAAGCAATACATTTCTTTTTTTTAAACAGGAATCAAAAATTGTTGTTCCTATATAATTCCCATGTTGTAGATACGAATCCATCTTCATTTCTCCCGCAACCAACCCTCCATTACGATCAGCTTTTTCTGGAGCCTTTCTTGAACGAATCCATTTCTATGAAAGATAAAACATCTTGTAAAAGTCACTGCTAAGAATTTTTCAGGTTATCCTATGGTTTCAAGATACTTTCATGCGTATATTGCGGTATCAAGGAAAATCTTTTGTAAGCTTCAAAAGGGACATCTCTTCTGATTAAATGGAAATAACTGTCAGTGCAGCATTATTTTCCGTGGTCTCCCAGCAAGAGAATCTATATCAATCAATTATCAAATCATTCCCTGGACTTTATGGGTTTCTTTCAAATTGTGCGACTAAATCCTTCGTGGTACGGATTCAAATGTTCGAAAAATCTTTTAGATAATGCTATTAATACGTTCGATACTGGTTCAAATATTCCTATGATTGGATCTGTTTGCGAAAAGAAAAATTTTAACATATTTGGACATCCCATTAGTAAGCGGTATGACCGATTTTATCAAGATTCTGATATGACCGATTTGGGCGTATATGCGAAGTCTTTCTCGTATTATTAGCGGTGCTCAAGAAAAAATTTGTATCGAATAAAGTATATACTTCGAATTTCTTGTGCTAGAACTTTGGCTCGAAACACAAAAGTACTGTACGTACTTTTGAAAAGATCAGTTCAAATTACTAATTCTTTATGGAAAAAAGTTCTTTCTTTGATTACAAGGGATTCTTATACTTCACAGAGGTTCTATAGAGGACGTATTTGGTATTTGGATGTATTTTCTGTATTCACAGTTGGCCAATCATGAATATGAATGATTGATTATGAGCCATCGAAATGAAATGGAATTCTACTTAAATGAATGAAGATAAATTCATTCATTATAATGCTGATGCAGTAGGCTTGAATCAACTGGTATTCAACTTTTAGATTCCGTCTACCGAAGGTGAGTTTTATTTTATATGTACATGAAGCTGTATTACAATGAAAAATGCAAGCACGGCTTGGGAGAGTTTTCTTTCTTTTAACAAGGAAATTATCTGCTCATCCGACTAGTTCGGGTTTCGAAGTCAGGCAACCCATTTCAATCCAATTAAAATATTGTATAAATCATATTATTCTATTTCTCTTTTGTAACTCACTTCTTTATTAAATTCTAATGGATCTAGATCGATATTGGTTTGACACGGTATATACAGGCATGTTATACTGTTAGATAACAGCCTTCAATTTTCTCATTATAGAGAATTCGTGTGCTTGGAATTCAATAAAAAAACCAAGATTTTACCATGACGCTGCAATTTTAGAGAACCGAAAGCGAAGCCTATGGGATATCTTCTGTACAACCACAGATAACCAGCACTGAAACCGTCTTTACATTGGATGGTTTGGTGTTTTTGCAGTGATCCCTACCTTATTGACCGCAGTTCTGTGATTGATTATAGCCTTCATTGCTGCTCCTCAGTGGATATTGATGGTATTCGTGAACCTGTTTCTGGATCTCTACTTTACGGAAACAATATTATCTCTGGTGCCATTATTCTTCTGCAGCTATAGGTTTTGCGCATTCGATATGGAAGTGGCCTCTGTTGATGAATGGATGTAATGGCGGTCCTTATGGCTGTGGTGTTCTACACTTCTTGGTGTAGCTTATGTTACATGGGTCGTGAGTAGAACTTGGTTTCGTCTGGGTATACGTCCTTGGATTGCTGTTGCGTATTCAGCTCCTGTTGCAGCTGCTACTGCTGTTTTTTCTTGATCTACCCAATTGGTCAAGGAAGCTTTCTGGTATTGTATACCTCTACAAGATTTCTGGTACTTTTAACTTTATGATTGTATTCCATGACTGAACACAACATCCTTATACACCCATTTCACATGTTGGTGTAGCAATTGTGTTTGGCGGCTCCTATTCAGTGCTATCGTGGACATTGGTAACTTCTGGTTTGATCAGGAAACTGCGAAAATGAATCTGCTAGCTGAAGATTTAAATTCAGTCAAGAAGGAAGAAGCACTAATATCGTAGCTGCTCATGGTTATTTTGGCCGATTGATCTTCCAATAATGCTAGTTTCAGCAATTCTCGTTCTTTACATTTTCTTCTTGGCCGGTAGTAGGTATTTGGTTTACTGCTTTAGGTATTAGTACTATGGCTTTCAACCTAAATGGTTTCAATTTCAACCAATCCTGCGTAGTTGATAGTCAAGGGCGTGTAATTAATACTTGGGCTGATATCATTAACCGTGCTAATCTTGGTATGAAGTTATGCATGAACGTAATGCTCATAACTTCCCTCTAGACCTAGCTGCTGTCAGCTCCATCCACAAATGGATAAGACTTTGGTATTAGTGTATGAGTTTTGAAAAAAAAAAAGGAGCAATATCAACCCTCTTGATAGAACAAGAATTTGGTTATTGCTCGCTTTTTTATAAAATAGAATATAAATGTTAATGGTTTTTTTTTGCCACATAAGTTTTTTCGTTCTTTACTTCAAAAAAAGTTGATTCGACCTTATAGACAAATAAAATTCAAACTTTTCTCTTTTTACATTTGAATCAACAGTCTAGTTCGAAGTGGAAATTGAATCATTTGCAAATAAGAAATACTAGAGGGCGGATGTAGCCAAGTGGATCAAAGGCAGTGGATTGTGGAATCCACCATGCGCTTCGGAGTTCAATTCCCGTCGTTCGCCCATATGATCCGTTATATAAACGGAAAAATGCTCCCTTCCATTATGGATCAATATAGTATGGCCAATCATTGTAGGTATAATGGTAGATGCAGGACAAGTTACTATATTATTTCTTTTCCTGCCGCCTTTGTGTTAAGCTTCTCAATTTTTCTTAATAAATGATTCGCTACAAAAGGATTTTTTTAGTGAACGTATCACAGTTATTACTCCTATTTTTGTAAAGACCGAAAACTAATTCTATTTTCTCTCTCCTGTTGCAGCATTGAATAATCAAATTATCACTATATTTATTCCTTTTCTACTTCTTCTTCCAAGTGCAGGATAACCCCAAGGTTGTGGGGTTTTTCTACCAATTGGGGCCCTCCTTCACCACCCCATGGGGATGGTCTGCAAGTTCATAACTTCTCCTTACCTACAGGACGTTTACCTAGCCAACGCTTAGATCCGGCTCTACCCAAACTTTTCTGGTTCCTCCAACATTCCCACTTGTGGAAACTGTTGCTGAGCAGTTTTGGATATCAAACGGACCTCCCAGAAGGTAATTTTAATGTGGCCGATTTCCCCTCTTTTGCAATCAGTTTCGCTACAGCACCGCTGCTCTGGCTAATTGTCCACCTTTCAAGTGTGATTTCTATGTTATGTATGGCCTGCTAAGGGCATATCGGTTGAAGTAGATTCTTCTTGCTAGTCAATCAAACCTTCTCAAACTGTACAAGCTTCTTCCAAAGCATACGGCTTTCTGGATGTAGATGATGATATCTATACAGATGGATCTTATATCTATCGTACAATGAAGTACCACATGAGTGGATATAGGAATCCGTCTGCCGAATCACTCATGTTATGATCTTCTACATCTAGGTCTTCCCGTTCCGTCATCTGGCTTTGTGTTCTTCATGTGGCATTCAGACCGGATGATCTCTGTAAATTACGTCGTACTTCCCATATACATATTATGGGTAACGTAGAACATCTATATTTTTCCCGGGAATCTTTAGAATTCCCACTGCTTAGCTTTCAATTCGCCTCTGACCATCAAATGAAATGTGAATAACCCATCCTCCTCTCTTTGATTTGAAGAAGGGCGCTTCCAGTTCTGTCTTGGAAACAATTTTGTTTTCTCCATATTACTATATCTCAGAATCAATAATTTGCTATGAGGAACACTGAACTCAATCACTTGCTGCCGTTACTCTTCAGTTTTCTGTTGAGGTCTATCTGTAGAATATGGTGGATCAGTGATCGATTTCTAGGTTTCATCGTAAACCTAATTGGTTACTTCCAATTACGTCAATAGTTAAACCATACTCAAAGGTAGGGCATTTCCCATTTTTATAGGAACTTCTGTACCAGAAACAATGGTATCTCCAATTATAGCCCCTCTGGGATGTAAAATGTCTCTTCTCACCATCCCCATAGTGTATGAGACAAATGTATGCATTTCGATTAGGGTCGTATTCGATGGTTACGATTCTACCATATTGTCTTTTTCATTCCGTCGAAAATCCATTTTACGGTATAGACGCTTATGACCTCCCTCTATGCCTTGCGGTAATGATTCCTCTGGCATTACGACCTTTACCACAACGATGCTGTCCATAAGTCAAATTTTTTGATTTCACTTGACTGTCTGGCTCCATTGCGTGTGTGCTCGGGTGAAAGTTTTTGTATGCATCTTATCGCGCCATGCTATTAAGTATTTTGATTTAAGTTCTTTTCTTTCTAAGAGGTGGAATAGAATATTCCAGTTGAGAAGCGTAATGATCATACGTCATAATGCATTGTATGTCCATGTGGGTCACATTCTTCTACCCTTTCCGGAGTCATTGACTATTCATAGCTATTACCTTGACACCAAAGAAGAGTTCGACCCAATGCTTTATTTCTGTCCTAGTTGATCCTGATTCGACATTAGAAGTATATTGATTTTTCCCCAACCTTGAATACTTTTGTCTGTAAATACTGCATATTTGATTCTATCCATAAATCTATTTTCTTCCCCTATGAGTTCTAGTCTCAATAAGAATGCTAGTTCTTACTGTTCATATGTTATGATATGAATATACACCAATTCATTATGTATGGATGATGAGATTCCATTGATACAGAGCCAATTCAATAGACTTATACTTTTTGGAGGTCCGGTAACGTGCATCAGTAGAATTGAACCTACGAATTCGCCAATTATGAGTTGGGCGCTTTAGCATTCAGCCATGGATGTAGCGGGGATCCTCGTACATGGTGAATAACCAAATTCAATTGAAATGAAATCTTTGAAGGGATCTAATCAATGCAATTTAGGAGAATCAATGAAAGGACATCAATTCAAATCCTGGATTTTCAGATTGAGAGGGCAATGAGAAGAAGTCAAAGAATTCTCACTATTTCTTAGATTCATGGACCCAATTCAATTCAGTGGGATCTTTCATTCACATTTTTTCCACCAAGAACGTTTTATAAAACTCTTGTCCCCCAAATTTGGAGTATCCTACTTTCACGCAATTCACAGGGTTCAATAAGCAATCGATATTTCACGATCAGAGGGTGTGAGTACTCTTTGTAGTAGCGGTCCTTATATATCGTATTAACAATCGAAATATGTCAAGAAAGAAAAAATCTCCTGCAATGGGGCTTCTTCCTATACCTATGAATTCCATTGGACCCAGAAATGATGACTGGAAGAATCCTTTAGTCTTCAATATCAATAAGCTGATTATTCGCTCCTCTATCTTCCAAAAGGAAAAGATCTCGGAGAGTTGTTTCCTGGATCGAAAGAGAGTACTGAGTTCTTCCAATAACTAAAAAGTGTATCATGCCTGAATCTAACTGGGGTTCGCGGTGGTGGAGGAACTGGATCGGAAAAAGGGATTCTGGTTGTAAGATATCTAATGAAACCGTCGCTGGAATTGAGATCTCGTCAAAGAAAAGAAGATCAAATATCTGGAGTTTTTCTTTGTATATTATATGGATGATCCGATCCATAAGGACCATGATTGGGAATTGTTGATCGCTTTCTCTGAGAAGAGGCGAAACATAATCAACTTGAATTCAGGACAGCTATTCAGAAATCTTAGTGAAACACTGGTTGTTATCTCATGTCTCACTTTTGTGAAAAATACCAATTGAAGTGGAGGTTTCTTCAAACAACAAAGGGCTGGGTCAACTATTCAACAAATGATATTGAGCATGTTTCCCATCTCTTCTCGAGAAACAAGTGGGCTATTTCTTTGCAAAGTTGTGCTCAATTTCATATGTGGCAATTCCGACAAGATCTCTTCGT
>BSYO01000121.1:0-12019 GCA_033239525.1 Nepenthes gracilis
GCAGCTTTGCCTAAAAAAATTGAGCTCGGTTACGCATGGAAACATTAGACTCGGCACTGGCTGGAAACCATAAACCCTCACTGCGTAAATCGAACTCGGCTTTGCATGTAGAAAACAAAATCAGCCCGTTGCATGAAAAAACCAGCCTTTTGTATGTTGAAATCAAAGCAAGCCCTCATATCGAAAATCAAACCCGGCCCTCTTTGCATGAGAACCCGGCCCTCATGAAAATCAAACCGGCCCTCTTTGCATAGATCGAAACCAACCTTCTTGCATTTGAAACCGGCCCTTGTATAGAACATGAAACCGGATTGCATACGTTGAACTACGCTTTCATGTGAAAATGGATACTTCGGCACTTGCGTGGGTGGCAAACGTGACATGGCCAGCAGAATAAGAACAAAGAAAATGTGAACCCGACTTTACTTGATATGGCGGTGATTCAGGACTTTAGATTTGGGAGATAAGGTTCTCGGTATGCCTTAGAACTTTGTAGGTAGTAATCGAGGATAACTCTGTCCATGGAGTTAATCATGGTCCACCACATCCTCAGGGCATTACGGTCGGGAGAAGCGAACTACATCTGCTCTGACTATTTGGTCCACCTGTCACGGGCATTACGGAAGAGAAATATAAGTTCTGGCCTACCTTGGTGTACACGATCCCACATGAGGCAGGATCACTTACATTTGGGGTTATCGGCCTTGGATTGTGTGGGTAGACACAACTATCCTTGATTAATGTCCCCTTAGCAAGCAAAAGAATAAAAGAAGACTTTTATAAAAACCGACTCCGTTTTATATAAGTATTTTGTTTGACTTTCATCGGGCTAAGTATTGATTATAGTATTGCATATGATTACATTCTGATTTTCTTGCATTAATTATTTGGGTTTTGATCAGCTCTGTTGTCATATTTATACATCCGGCGACAACCTGAATGTTTTATGTGTCGGCATATGCCTTGTTGGAGCCCGGCTCACTATTTTACATTTTTTTCCCTACATATGAGACTTTAGAGCTTGTGTGCACGGCGAGTTGGAATGATTAGAGCTTATGCAGAAGAATTGTCAAGACACGGAAGCTTATTTTTTGGAGAATATCATTGTAATGACTCAATTATAATTCATGAACTTTTTTTTAGTTAGACATTTTTTATTATGTATTGAATGAATATTTTGGAATGAAGATGAATGCTTCATGATCTATGTTAGACTAACTTCCGCTATACTTCTTATGGTTAAAAAGTATGGGTCACAGATGGCATCCGGATCTGTGTTTGAAAAAAAAATCCGTTAAATCGCATTTGGTGTCAGTAGGATGCCAAGATTGATCGATCGAAGCGAAAGTGTGAAGCTTAGATCATGGCACTAAATCTTTCTAAGGTGTAGGTAGAGTACTTAGTCAACTAGAATCTAAGATGCATGCACCACTTTAGAAGTCATAAGGTCTGAAGCCTAAGAGACACCCAGGATCGTCACCTGGAGCCCAGGATATATTCTGAGGAGCTGGATTGCTTCCACATCGAAAAATTGAATTTGACATTTCTATTGTTTTCGATGCCGTAGTTTCTAAGACCCTTTATAGAATGGCTTAGCGAGTTGAAGAAATTAAGGTTGCAACTATGGGCTGTTGGAAAAGGTTCATTGGCCAAGTATTATTGTTTCCTTGGAAACCTTGGTTTGTTCGGAAGAAGGGACGGATCCCTTGCGGCTATGTGTCGATTATCGTGAGTTGAATAAAATCACACGATAAAAAACAAATCCTCGCATATTGATACATTTTGACCAATTACAAGGATCTTGGGTATTCACCGAATCGATTTGAGGTCTGGATATCATGATTAAGGATTAAGCAGGGATGTGGCAGGGCAGCACCTGGGACAGGTACGGCCACTCACGAGTTCCTTGTTATGCCCTTTAGGCTTACAAACGCCCTGTTTGCCTTCATGGATCTAATGAATAGGGTGTTGGTGAGTACCTTGATATATTTTTTGTATTGGTTTTTGTGACGATATTTTGATTTATTTCAAAATTATGATGAACATAAGACCCATTTGAGGATAAGTACTTCAAGCCGCCGAGGAGAAGTTATATGCTAGTGGAAAATTGTGAATTTTGGCTAGAAAAGGTGATGTTCTTGGGTCATGTGATCTACGATGGTGGTATTTGGTGGATCCTAAGAGAGTTGAGGCCGTTACTAGCTGGAGTAGGCCAATTTCGATGTACCGAGTCGGATGCTTCCTAGGCATGGCGGGTTACTGTCAGTGATCACATGGAAAACTTTTCAGTTGCTGTGCCTCTGATTAGACTAGCGAAGAAGGGAAGTCATATTTGAGTGGGTAGCGAGACGTGATCGGAGTTCGGGGCTGAAGGATCGCGACTACCGCTCGGTGTTGGTGATTCCAAAGCGTAGGAGGATATGATGTATCTTGTAGTATTGTGGCATGACCAGAGCTTTCATTACCATCAAAAGTAATCGTCAAAATCCAAAGTCCTTTAAATAATAAAAAGATATATAAATAAACATAAAATTTTTCTTTTCTTCTTTACTTTTCATTTGAGATTTTATACTAAATTTATAATGTTTCATTATTCCCAAAGTATCACGGAAACATAATATTCATAAGAGCGGAATAAATTTTACAAGTGTCCCTCAAACAAAATAAACAAAACTCTCAAAATCAGCTCATTTAGCCAATCATTAAACAGCACCATAGGAATCTACTCAACTTCATCCTCCGTAAACACTTGTCATCTGAAAAATTCTGAGAATGAGCTTACAAAACCCAGTAAGGATACTCACATCTGAAAATATAAACATACATATATAGTTTGAGATCAAACATAAATTCATAATATAGCATAGCATAGAAAAAATCATCATATCGTTTCTTCTTCGATTCTTCTTTTCATCTTGTCTTGAAAATTCATCAAAATCATTCGGGTCGTATGTCTTTGGGGACCAGGCGGAGTGGGCGTGACATCGAGGGCGGGTTGTGTGCTACCCCATGACTAAAGCATCCCTCATTATACTCCAGGGCGGGTAATGCCTTTAACCGGCATACGGGGCCATAGTCCATAGTTCTTATGCCTGAGAGTCCCCTCCGGTGGCGGGCATCCTCGAGTGTCACACTCCAATATCCTTCATCCATCTTTACTTGACAAGCTTAATGGAAACTACGATTCTTGGTTAGTTTTTAATGGAAAGTAAATGAAGTTCATGCAGCCGTGTCCGTGCATTTTTCAATGTTCATATATACATAGGCCGGAGTTCTTTCATGCGAGGCCGAGCGGACTTCTTTTATCAATGCAGTGCCTTACAAGCCGAAATTCTTATAAAAACATAGTTCTTTATATAGCATAGTTCTTTTCTTACAAAGCCGGAGTTCATTTCTTTAATCAAAGCTGGAGTTCTTTTGAATCCAAGATCATTAAAATAGGAGTTCTTTATTCATAAAGGATGGAGTACATTTTTAACAAAGTCAGGATTATTTTTCTAAAGGGACGATTTGCCTTTCCTTTCAAAAGGATGGAGTGCCTTTCTTACCAAAAATCAAGTGCTTTTTGAACAAGGGACAGTGCTTCTTTAAAATGGACAGGTGCTTTTCTTTTCCATAATCAGTGCTTTTCTTTAAGATCCAAAGTTCATAAATCCAGGAGTTCACTTTCTTATAAAATCAAACTCTAAAATCCGGAGTTCAAAGCCGGAGTTCATTTGAAAACCGAAACTCTTTTTGTTAAAATGCCGAAGTTCTTGTATCATGAGTTGTTATCAATAGGAGTAAAGTGGATAAAGCCGTGATTCTCTATTCTATAGTAGAAGTAGGAGTTCTTTTTCAAACAGAGAGGCCGGAGTTCTTTTTTTCATAAGCTGAGCGAAGTGCTTTTTCTTTTCAATCGAAGTTCTAAAATCGAAGCTCATTTTATTTTAAAATCCGAAGCTCTGAATCGGGAGTTCAATTTCGGCGTAAAAATCAGTGGAGTTGCAATTAAATCGAACTCTTAATCCAGTGCATTTAAATTTAAAATCCGAAATTAGTAGGTGCTTTACGCTTCCAAATCCGAGTTCTTAAATCCGAAGTGCATTTTACAGTGATAAATCAGAAGTTCTAAATCCAGTGCTTTTGTCAAAATCCAGTTCTTAAATCCGAAAGTGCATTTTGTTTAAAATCAAGTTCTAAATTTGGAGTTCATTCTTGTTACTATGAGGCTTTAATCCGAAGTTCATTTTCCAAAATGCCAGACTCTAAATCCAAAGTTATTCTCCCACAAATGCGGAGCTCTAAATCATTTTACATGAAAAGCAGCTGAAGTCTTTTATCTTAAATTTAGAATCTTTTGTGGCTTAGGATCAATAATAGGAGTTCTTGTTTCCAACTTAAGGCCTCGTGCTGCAACATGCATTTATCAAAATTCGCAACAATTGACAATTAATCTATAAGCCAGAATAAATCTAACATCATCGTAGCAAGAATTTCTTTTTAAACATGTATTTGAATGATAATTCCTTAAGCAGTAAAAAAAAAACATCTACTTCATCACAGATATCATATACTTTCATAGCAACATAAATAAACATGAGTTTTAGAAATAGAAGGGTGAGTATCTTGCCTGAATTCACTACTACTTTGCCTTAGCTTTGGTCTCTTTATTTACTAAGACTTTCTAGTGGGTGCCTTTTTTTATGCTCTCGAGCCCTTGTTATAACCGTGAGTTAGGTAGTATCGACATGATTTTCTACTTTCCCGAAGGTATCGTTTATGATTTTACATTTTCAAGAGGTCATTTATGACTTTTTGCATTTTCAAAACTTTGGGAATTAGCTAGTTCATTTATGTAAATTGTGTTCCCAGCGTGTAGTCGCCACTCCGGCTCCTTCACTTTCTTCAACAACTTTTGGGAGGAGAACTTTTAAAGAGCACATCGAGGCTGGACTTGTTTTTGATGGGAAATCCGGGTAGGTTTTAGTGTCAAAATGCCCCGGAGCTCTTTATTCACGGGGGAAATCCGGTTATTTCAACAAAGTGGAGTAGTTTTAGTATCGAGTAGAAGTCTTAATTCCACGGGAAATCGGACTTCTTTTCTCGACAAAATCCGGACTTGTTTTCACCCACGAATCCGGAGTTCTTTTACCAAATCCGGACTTCATTTTTATTAAGAAATCCGAACTTCTTTTTCATCAAGGAAATCGGGACTTCTTTTTCATCGAGGAAATCCGGACAATCCGGACTTCTTCTTATCGGAATCAGTTCTTGAACTAACCGATTCATCTTATGCGATTTTCCTTTCTTGACACACACTTTCCGGTCAACGGTGGTGGATTCTAAAAGCTGAAATAATTCTTTGTTTTATATTTTAGGTTGTTACAAAGAGAGGCGGCTTATTTTCCTCCACGTAAAGTAGGAGTTAACTTTTGTAAAAGGACGAATTCTTTGCTGAAAGGCCAGTGCATTGGATGGAGTTAACATCTTAGGCCAACTTATTACATTTTCCGATTGACTAGGCGTTAGTGGGACCAATATTGGGTACTAGGTTTTGAAGTTTGGATAGATTACAATCTCCCCCACTTATAGAAATTTCGTCCTCAGAGATTTGACAATCCTCACAATTTCATAACCCTGAGATATTCTTTCCTGCATCCGGAGGTTATTCCCTCCGGACAAGGATTATTTTAGGATACCTCGAGCAATTGAATCTCCCGTCCTCATTGCAAAACAAATCCTTAGCTCGAGAAATACTAAACCCGAGACACTTTCTCAACCATTGGTAGGAAGACCTTATAAGGATCCCGATGTAACAACCCAGTTTTATTAAAAATCTAAAAGGAGTTAGTAAAGCGAGTCAGGTCAGTGTATGAGTTGACGAAGGTAAATGGTGAAAGGATGTCAAGGAAAATGTTTCCTTCATCAAATCGGTCCAACGAAATGTTGGCCGATGAACAAGAGAAATCCGGACATCCCTTGGTAAAGGAAGTCCGGTTTTAGAGCCAATTACTTTCATCAATTCCGGTCAGCGATATTGACCGGAAATTTAAGAAGAAAAGTAAGCCGGCTTGTGAAGGATTTGGGACTCCCAGCTGCGTGAGGCGGACCTTCTTGCATTAAGGTCTCCGAGCTCCAATCTGGATTTTCCCTCATCCAAGTCAGTCCTTTCGCGTTGACGGAGAGCGAATAGAAGAAGTCAGGAGTGGCATTGAAAGTTGCTGTCGATTGATTTAATGCGATCCGGTTACGGAATAAAAGCCTCGGAATTTAGTCCGGAAGCTATGATCTACGTTCTGTGACATATAACTCTTCGTAATGCAATCAGGTTTTGAAAAATGCAAGCAGTTTTGGTGATGATGGGCCAAGATTAATGGCAGCACAATGTTTGGAGATCACGAATTAAATATTGTAGGCATTTCAATGAGAAGGAACAAATAGTAAATGGCATCTTAGGAATTAATTGGGCCATAAATAATAGCCTCTTTACCTAAGGATTATAAGTATGAACTTAGACATTTGTGAACACCTAGAAATTAGAAGATCGTCTGACGTAGGAAGGGCGGAGTTAAAAACTAAGGCAACAACTTGAGGGCAAGATACTCTCACCACATTTCTAAATTTCATGTTTGATTATGTTAATATGAAATGTTACACAGTTTTTGTTTGTAATATGTTTTGATAATTAAAATACCACATGTTTTTGAAGAGTGCAGTATGTGATTGTTAAAGATTTTTGAAACTCAGTATTATAGAAGAATTTTGTATGAATCTGGTGCTACGGTATGTCGTTCTTAAGATTTTAAGGCCTCACAGGGTGTATGACCTCCCAGGAAAATCTTATTCGTTCAAAAAGCCTCAGCGATATCAACATTCTTATGAATTTATGTACTCAATCTTCTGTGAAAGCGTCTTTCCAGCCTTTATGAATTTTGTACTCGATCGCATGTGAAAAGTACTCCGGCCTTTATGATTTGTATAAAGTCCTTTGTGAAAAATTAACTCAGGTCTTTTATGATTTTATGCTAAAGTCCCAGCTGTGAAAAAGTACTCCGGCCTTTTATATGATTTTATGTACTCCGTCCAACATGAAAAATTAACTCGGTCTTTTATGATTTTGTACTGATCCCGCTGTGAAAAAGTACTCCGACGGTACGTTTATACGGAAAGACCTCGGCATTTTAGGTCTCAGTTGAAATGATCGGCATTTTTGTAGACCAATTTGGCCACAAAGACCTCGGCATTTTAGGTCTCGGATTTGAAGTAATCGAGCATTTTGAACCCGGAGTCCTTTACACAAAGACCCTCGGCGTTTTAGGTCTCCCAGGATTCAGAAATGATCTCCGGCATTTTGAACCCGAATTTGTACACAAAGACCTCGGCATTTAAGGTCTCAGTTTGAGAAATGATCTCCAGCATTTGAACGGGTATGCGAGCTTTATTAATTAAAGCATTCGGCTTTTACAGTGCAATCCGTTATTAGGCAGGTCTGAGAAATGCACTCAGGCTTTCGATGCACTCTGAAATGCAGAAGAATTACCTCCGGTATCCTATAACATCAATTCTGAAAATACCCTCGGCCTTTAAGCATCTCCCGGTTCAAGTAATGCCTCCTGACATTTCATGATTCCGAATTCCACGGCAATTGAGCACCCGAATTGCCACGAATTTCACTCCGGCATTTTGGTATCAAATTTTATGAAGCGATCAGTTTTCCATGCCGAATTTGAATTGGCTTCCAAATAGATTAAATTCGTTTAGAAAAACCCTCGGTTTTTGAAGGTACTCCGTTTCCCTTTAATGAAAAGAACTTGGTTTTGTACCTCGCGTCCTTTATGCCACTCGGCTCACAGAAATAAGCGAACTCGGTTTTGGACTATTGACAACGAACTTGATTTTTGACTAACGCGAATCTGAACTCCGGTTTATGAATTTTGACCTTCCGTTTGGAAGAGAATTTATGAACAAAATTTCTTCGGTTTATTAAATAAGAACTTTGGATTATGTTTTGAAAGATGAACTTGACTTTTGATAAAGATGATATGGACTTCAAATGCGAAGTTAAAACGAACAAGGAAAATGTAAGAATACGGACGCAGTGGAACTCTTGAGCTTTTTGATCCTATGATGAATGGCGATAAGAACACGAACCAAGAAGGCAAGGTTTCCATTAAACATGTTAAAGAATGGATGAAGAGGATATGGGTGACACTTTCGAGGATCACCTCACAGGCCACGGGAGGGGGGACACGGTGTGCTGAGAACTGCGGACTATGGCCCAGTATCTGCGGGTTAAAGGCATTACCTCCGCCCAGGAGCATAATGAGGAACACGCTTTAGGTTGTGGGGTAGCACACAACCCGTCCTCGATGTTGTCCGCTCCCGTCCGGTCCTAAAGAATGATATGAACTCCGAATGATTTTGATAAAGACAAGATGAAAAGAACATGAACTAAAGAAAGAAATGATATGATGATTTTTTATGCTATATTGTAGTCATGTTCTGATTATATGTATGCTTGCTGTTTTACGCATGTGAGTATCTGCTGGGCTTTGTAGCTCATTCTTGTTGATTTCAGATGATGAAAAGCTCACAGAAGGACGAAGTGAAGTGGGACCTTGTGTTATTACAAGTTAAGTAGGCAGCAGCCAGTCTATGTTTAGTTTTGGCTCATTATCTTTGATATTTTGGAAAGTCATGTCTTGAATATTCCCATTGATATGAGATTATGTTTCCGTGCCCATACCTTGGTTAATGAAATTGATGATTCCTAGTTGCATCTCGGTGTTGAGTAAAAAAAAAAAAATTTATGTCCACCTTTTTATCCTATGCTATGAAATTTCTTAAAAGTAAAACTTAGTTTTGGCAATAATGACTTTTCAAGAATTGGAAAAAGTCGAATTAGTACCAGATTTCAAGAAGCGACTCTGATATCTTGATTATTTTCAAATATAATATGATACTTCAAGCGAATTCAATGAACTTCCACTTAAGTTCATTCCCGAGTTCAAAATTTCCATCTGGGGACCTTAGCCCATTCTCTTAAAATCTACGGGTTATGATTTCACAATGCTCATCTTTTCTCTGTTTTAAATAATTTAAGGATAGTCATATTATGAAGGCAAATCCCAAAATCCTCATTCTTGACCTTATTGCGATTATAACGATCACTCGAGTCGACATAACTTTCGTGTCTCAAAATCTTAAGATCCCAATGCATCCTATCACCCAAATCATTTGGACTTACTCACAATTCATTCTTCACATCTCCTATGAAACCTCGAAACATACAAGTCAAATACTCGCAGCATGTGATGCCTACCTTTTAAAGAAATACCGAGGGTTCACCTTCTCAGCGTTTAGCAGATCTACCCACCGAGGCAATATCATAAGATCATTTTCCTCATTGACCTGATTATTTTGGCTCTTAAAATTGCGATAAGGGTCATTATCGCAGGATTCTCTAAATGCAAATTCATTGGCTAAATCGACTAACATGTGGAGGCGACTCTTAATTGTGAACTCCTCCCCCATGGTCCGAAGGTAGCCATCTGTATCGCGACGTGAGAGTAGCATAATCCGTCTTTCAAAGCATTACATTCACTGTCCACCTTACGGAGACCATTGAGAATTGACCCCGAATGACATGAGCGTCTCTGTACCTTTTTATTCCCAGCCTTTATCTCGACCTAACAATTACAAATCTCTCTCATTGATGAGTCTCCATGACTTTGCAATCCTTTAGGAATGCCTAAATCGAGTCATTGAATAATTTCAGTTAGACTCAAGGTGACCATATGTTTAATCGGTTTTCCCCGATTAGCCCATCACTTAAAATCTTATTGACCTTAAAATCGCGATGCAAAATTACAAGCTTAGCAAGGCATTCCCTAGCTAAACTTACATTCCTTCTCAATGGGGCGCTCTGATTATTAGCCATTCCACTGACATGGCGCAATCCTCATGATTACATGCCCATTGTTCTTTGAATTCATCGATAAAATCATCTCAACTTGGACCCGAATATGGCAAAAGTGAACCCATGAAATTCATGAGAATGCCAACAACGTTTAGAACTTTCGCGTTAGTTATATCCTTAACTTTCGAATACCCTTTGGGACCCTGACTTCCATTATCACATCTTACGTATTCTCAGACTACCGTCGATCTTAGAAATCCTTGAGCCTTTACAACATTTCGAACTACGCCTGTATCCATTTATAAGTCCCTTGTCAAATTTTCAACCTTCTAGAAACCCCATTTTGAAATCATGAATAACCTTATCGGTCCATCTATTTACCTCAAAGGTTCTAGAGTATTTAACCCACGATACGACGATACTTCCCGTACTGGTTAAGATCCTCGATGATTGGCATTGATTAATGAGAATATCAATTACCGATTAAATGATAAGTGTAAACCTTTATGCGATAACATCATCGATCAAATAATCACACAACCATAATCCCTCGGTGACCGCGATAACCTGCGGGTCTTTTTATATGAATTGGACTTAGCGGCAGATCTTAAATCACATGATCAGCGGGAAGACAACACCTGGCAGTATCTCGATCAATTAGGACTTATTCTTGAAATCCCTAAACTAATCATAGCAGATGTTATCCTTTACAAATCCAATTCGAGGCATAACCATACTTTAACACAATGGGATTGACACGACAACTTCTTACGACCAAATCATTAATGTTGTCACGCCGAAGAATTGGCACCACAAAATGGTTTAGATCGGCTCAAATAATCAGAACCTGGCTTGAGAAAATATTATAACCTCGATCAATTTAAACTTATGCCTTAGATCAGACAATAGATTTTCCATATGTCCTTCTTTACCAATTCAAGCGGTAATATATTAGTACAATTTGCGGTGAACTATTATTATGATGCGAGTTAAGACTTGATACTTTAGTAGTTCAAAACCACCATACGGGCATGGATTAGGAATTCCCAAAGCGACGGGTTACCATATTAAGCCGAGAGTCTTACCTCTTACTGCTGAAAGAACCTCCTAGCCTTCTTCTCTTTGGTCTTCCACATTGTAGGCATGCTTGAGATAACTCTTGTAAACTTTGCATCGTAGCTCCGCCACGGAGCGATTACTTGCCTTAGGCGAAACAATTTATCCTCATACGCCTCTGGTGCGGGGAAGTATTTCTCCAAATGTTGCATTAAACATTTTCTCATGTAATATCCTATATGACACATCGAAAACTCTCTTACGTATTTTCCCACTAGTAGTGAGCTGTATAGCTTATGGTGGCGAAATAAATAAAATCTCCGACGGGACATCTAATCACCGCAAACACCATTTTGTTATTAGATCAGTGTCTGCCTTGGCGGGTCGGGTTCCGAGTTCGAGGAACTCATTTGTTGAGTAAAAGCGATCGTGGCCGATCTCTCTTGATGGGCCAGAATTTAGGTGGTCGCCGGAATGAACCAAATCTTATATACTTCGCAACCATCTTTGTTCGGAGGTTATTGTCTGTCACGTTGCTTCTCATTGATCATGACTTTTTAGATGACTTTAATACTCTGAAAAGAACAGTCTGCAGTAGTCATCACCCTTACAAAGTGGCTATCACAATTACTCTGACCAAGCATAAACAAAGCTAACCCTCTTCGCCTTAACTAACCTTGTCCTACGTTTCCGTGTTGATTAAATTAACCTAAAGCATCTCGATTTTCTCTCACATTCATTGTAATGACAAACACTATTACCATCAAAAGTCAACAAATAAAATCAAAGTCACCAAATAAATAAAAAGATATATAGATGAACATAAATTTTCTTTTCTTCTTTACTTACTGACTTTGGTCATACTAGAATTTATAATTTCATTAATCCCAAAGTATCACGGAAACATACTATTATTCATGTGATGGAATAAATTTTGCAAGTCTCCTCAAAATAAAATAAACATAAGCTCTCAATCGGCTCAATGACAATCATTCAGCTACACCATAGGAATCTACTCGACACAACCTCCATAAGCTTGTCATCGAAGAGTTACAAGAATGA